>JAODOY010027441.1:0-23099 GCA_025399855.1 Forbesichthys papilliferus | reverse complement strand
TCCTCTATAGTCTCCTCTATAGTCTCCACTAAATGTCTCCTCTATAGTCTCCACTAAATGTCTCCTCTATAGTCTCCACTAAATGTCTCCTCTATAGTCTCCTCTATAGTCTCCACTAAATGTCTCCTCTATAGTCTCCACTAAATGTCTCCTCTATAGTCTCCACTAAATGTCTCCTCTATAGTCTCCTCTATAGTCTCCACTAAATGTCTCCTCTATAGTCTCCACTAAATGTCTCCTCTATAGTCTCCTCTATAGACTCCTCTATAGACTCCTCTATAGTCTCTACTATACAGTAGTCTTCAATATAGTCTTTATTTACTATATAGTAGTGTATCTACCAACCCCCTCGTTAAGTCCAACTGCACTCCACTGGCTCTGCTCTGGTTCCCGTAGCGACCAGCGGTAAGAAGCCGCTGGTAGTAGATGTGGAGTGTCTCTGATATCTGCTTTTATCTAACCCCCCCCAATCCACTGCTGTGCCTGTGTCACAACAGTGGGAAGTCCATCATTGTTTGACCTTGTGAGTCATATTCACTGGACACACTGCAGCGGGAAAACTGCCCCAAATGATTCCCGCTCTCTCTCACAGACACACATACGGTAACACTATCACTATTACGGCTTTCTCTATGATGTCAAACAGGCATGTGTGTGTGTGTGTGCTGCCAAACATGGGCAAGTGTTTAAGTGTCTTTGTGTATGTAGGCTACTCTAATATGGAGGTGTGTGTGTGTGTGTGTGTGTGTGTGTGTATTTGTGTGTGTGAAAGAGAGGATTGTATGGCTTTAACTCAGTAAACAACATGTTGTCTTTTTTTGTTTCGTGCCGCCAGTCATGTCTCAAAGAGTGTTCACATACAGCAACACACAACGGCCCTTCATCATACATACAATGCCTGTCTGTCTGGAGCATTCTTTCTGTGACCCTGTAGGCATGTGTGCATCGTAAATGTCACTGTTATTATAATAGTGTGGCTTGCCTCTGATAGAGTGGCTAAGGCCTTAAACGGAATATGGTAGAAAACTAGCTTAGTGTGCAGAATTAACCCTGTGTGACACACCAGTAAGACAATGTTCCTCTGAGGGTACATACATGGCCACTGTGTTCAACCCCAGCTTTACCCCATACAGAGTGTCTAGGCTCACCAAGATAGTAACATGACAATGAAAAAGCCACTATCATGAAATTAAAGAGTGTAACCCTAAACTGAAAGCTATTTTCATGTGCAATGGGAACGTGTTGATGTTTTTGTTGATTGATTATTTCCCGCTGGTACTGCATGCATTAGTAACCACTGGTGGGTCAACCTAAAGATATTAGATAAGGAATGAGTAAATCCCGCAGGGGAAAGTCCAGCGATCAGAAAATCCCCGGCATTCACTCATGTTAAGGTAGTCACGTTGAGCAATGTGGTTTACTTTCATTTTATTCGCAAAATGAAGAGGGTTACATTACGGGATATCATTTCATTATAGGACTGTCAGTGTAGTAGTAATACAGGAAGATATTAGAGATAATGAATTAGCAATGCACTATTTCCTCATTAGGATGTTTTTGGCGTGACCAAGGACAAAAAGCAGTCTGTGGGAAAAGACATTGAATGGATTCTTCTAGATAGTTGTTGATCGTTTACCTTCTTCTCTGTGTGTGTGTGTGTGTGTGTGTGTGTGTGTGTGTAAATAAATAGATAAATAAATAAACCATCATTCAAATTTGGTATAACAACTTAGCACTGCTATCTATATTAATTTAATAACTAATCAGATATGACTAACACTTTTAAGTCGTGGTATGAACACTGATTTTGCAAAGGCAAGGTTATTTCTATAAATCTGATCGAATTATTCTATCCTAGTCCTTGCCAATTAGATCAAATTCCCAAAAAATTATTAGATTAAAAAAACAAAATGCGAAGAATTCCACTTTGTTTCCTTTGAGCTGGCCTGCCAGATATTTGATTGAGATTAGCTCCATTTATTACTGGGTTTTGATAAGAATTCCTGAAGCAGTAAAGTTGTGTGCTGTTGGTTTAAGGGAGTTATTTCAGGCAGACTGATTTGCACTTGGTAAAGGTAATGGGCGGGTTGGAATGTCATGTGAGTGTAAAGCACAGAGCATGGCATTGAGCTAGCCAATACATATATCTCACATCCAAAAAGTATGCTTAAATAAACCCCTGATGATAAAATAACAATAAGATGGAATGAATCTACTCAGCACTTGCAATCCGCGGTTTCTGAGGGATTATTTTGGCGATTCCAGCTGGATCCCAGACAAGGCACCAACATCCAGATTTATAAAAAAGCTTTAATGATGGAAAAACAACAGGCTTGGAAACCCTCCAAACTATTATTCTTAATTAATCTGTCCCATATAGGCAGGGAGACTGCAAGCATGGCAACACATTCCCCCTGACTAGGCTAGCTGGCGCGTGCGTGTGTGTGTGTGTGCGTGCATGCGTGCATGGTATGCCACAAGTTAGTGGTAAGTGTTGTGTGTTGTTTTCATTATTTTCATTTTACAATATTGCAACATTCATATTTAGACTTGAGGAATGTCACAATCAACTGCAATCAATCCATTTTAGATCATTGGGAGTAATTAGCGCCTCATACCTATACCCATGGTACTGTGTATTTATACTTGCACATATTACAACACAGATGTCACAATGCTGGCACAATGCTCTAACAAGCCTGTATCCACAACAAAGCTCGTCCAAATTAAGAGTGGCTTAGCTTCAAGGCTGGGATGGGGCACCGATCTTTAAAAGGTACCCTCCTTGATTGAATTATTGTGTCCCCAGAAGGACAAACTTCTACCCTATCTTGAGGTGTATAGAATACCTTATAGCACTCGCATAATCCACACCCCCCCCTTGATTATCATCGGTCTGGAACGGCCTATGTTTGTCTGTACCTAGTTTTGTTCTGATTCTGTCGACCTTTGTTTTCCTGTTACTGTCTCGGTCTCGGTTGTACTTCATAGTTGATAGTTTCATTAAATTACTTCCACCTGTTTCTGTTACAGTAGTCTTCTCCACTGATTTGATTATTGGTTTCACCTGTGTTTACCCCTCTGTATAAACCAGGGGGGCAGGGTCTGACTCTAATCTTGAAGCAGCTGTGACGTGTGGCGACAAGTGGTACTGCAGCCTAGAGGACCAACAGCAATACACACCCCATTCCTAAATTCATTATCGGTTTAACTGTTCCGCAAAAGATTTTTCAGGTACCACACTATTACTAACTAATAATATACTAACTAATAATATACTAATAATATTATCTTGGGGCTTATGTACGTATATTTTTTCAAACAATGTTAATAAAGCCAGTTTGGTCGAATATTTGTCATGACGTAAAAATCGTGTAACATAGTCCTATGCTAGTGCATGCTGTTGCGTGTGCATTTCTCGTGCACGAGCAACAGCCGGCGTATTAGCAAGCACGACACCCATCCTACTTTCAGTGTAAATGCTAAATAAAATAATAAAAAACATGCTTACAATAATAACAGAGTCTAAAACAAAAACAAAAATTCCTGTTGTATTTTATGTTGTACTACAGTGCAAATGCACAAGGTTTTGAGTTGGGAACTCCAGTTGCAGGACGTAAAGTAATCGCCTGTTTGTACTGTGCATCTGGCATTAGAGCCACTTCAACAATATGACGCTACTCTCGTACTTCACTGCGACAATGAGCAAAACGTTATTAATTGCGAGACGCTATATTCTTCCCTGTGTCTATCTATTAATAAGTGTATGGTTATGGTATACACCCATATGTCATTGCTCCTTGTCAGGATTTACACTACTACGTGTCTACTCCCTGGACCATGAATAAAAGCTTACTTGTTATTTTAATTCAGCTCTGTGTTTGTGTCGTGCAGTTGTAGCCACTCTCCTATTTACCAGCATGACATTATCTATTGTATTCTTCTTATTAAAGTGATACTGATGTTACCATTCAGTTAGATGACAAGAATTTGCATGTCTAATCCTTTTTACTGCATTTTAGTTTACAGACCACCTGGTCCAACGGTGTCTTTTCTGGTTGATTTTACTGAACTCCTAGCTTCCATTATTAAGCTGTATAGATTGATCATTGTCGGTGATTTTAATATTCATGTTGATGATGTCAATTGTACCACTGTCTCTGACATTATCAACCTCACTGAATCTTTCAACCTTGTGCAGCATGTCATTGGTCCTACACACAGTAAGGGACATACACTTTTTTCTTATGGTCTTACTATTAACAACATTGATATTGTAGATGTGGTCGTGAGCGATCATAAATGTGTTTTATTTGATCTTGTTTTTAAGATGGACCCCCTGCCAGCTAAACGTGCGGTTTGCTCACGTCTGATAAACCAGCACACGGTAAATAAGTTCTCTGCTGCGTTTGACACAAGCTCGGTTGAAGTATCACAAAATGTGGATTCCTACCTGCAATCCTTAACGAATACTGCTCGTCAATCTTAGACAAAGTAACCCCTGTCAAGACCCGCCTGGTACCCACTATAAACGTTGCCCCATGGATAAACGATGAGATCCGCAGCCTCAAGCGCGGCTGTCGGAAAACTGAATGCTTATGGAAAAAAAACAACTTCATGTTCACCGCCTACATCTCAAAGAACTTTTATTTTCTTTCAATGAGATGGTTAAGGATGCTAGAGCTTCTTATTTTAAAAATCTGATTTCCACTCACAAAGGAAATTCAAAAACACTATTTGCTACGATTAACAACATTGTACTCCCCACAACGATTCAAGTCCCTATGTTTTCACAAGATGATTGCAATAACTTTATGTCCCATTTTGTAGATAAGGTTAAAATTGTGCGATCAAGCATCATTCCGTCGATTTGCCCCCCCCAAACCTGTCACCCGAAATCAATTAATCTGACTTCATTTTGTTCACCTTTGCGAACCTTACTGAACTAGTAGGTCAAATGAAACCTTCATCTAGCCCCTTAGATATCATACCTACACCACTGTTGCTTAAAGTAATTGATTCTATCGGACCATGTTTAGTCCATATTATAAACCAATCCCTTCAGCAGGGCTACGTCCCAAGAGGCTATGGCTATTTTATCAGGTGATGACCACCCCCTTTACAGAGAGTTTCAGATCCTTCCATCTGGACAACGGTTTAGATTTCCTCCAATAAAGAATAACAGATATAAACATTAATTCATTCCCACAGCTATCGCCCTTATAAATTCTGTCCAGAAGGCCAGATGATGACTTTGTGGTGTGAGGTTTTTGGATTGGCGGTTCATGGTTCTTTTATCTTATCATCTGACCCATTGTCACAATTCTGGTAGTGGTGGTGACGATGATGACGCTGACGATTGTTATTCTATTTATATATATTTTAATACATATATTTATTTATTTATATTTTAAATATTGTTTTTACTCATACCTTAACCAACATCACCCACATTTGGGTATTGGTGATTTCTTTTTTAGGAATGTTTACAATTATTCGCTCAACTTATACTTATAACTAACTTATACTTATAACTTATAACGTATGTCATGTGGTACTTTCTGCAAAACTAATTGCCCCATGGGGACAAAATAAAGGGTTGAACTTGAACTTGAAGATATTTTAAACACTCTGTTGTGCACCCACTTTAAAAAAAAAAAAAACCTTGATCCGTCCATACTGAACACTACAGGCCTATTTCTAAGCTTCCTTTTATCTCAAAGATTTTAGAAAAGGCCGTGGTCACGCAGCTAAATGATGCCCTGGAGACTCACAACATCTTAGATAAGTTCCAGTCTGGTTTCCGTCGGATGCACTCCACCGAAACTGCCCTCCTCAAGGTATCAAATGATGTGTTGCTAGCTGCAGATGCAGGTAAATGCTCAGTTGTTGTTCTACTAGACCTTAGTGCAGCCTTCGATACCATCGACCATCAAACCTTAATTAAAAGGCTAAATGAGAGTGTGGGAATCTCTGGTTTAGCTCTGGATTGGTTTTCTTCGTACCTCTCAGATAGGACCTTTTCCGTGTCGGCAGCAACATTTATGTCAGACTCAGCCACTTCGGAAAGTGGGGTGCCCCAGGGTTCTGTGTTAGGCCCTATTTTATTTAATTTATATATGCTTCTTCTAGGGCAGATTATAAATAGTTTTATTGATATATCATATCATCTTTACTCAGATGATATCCAAAAATATATTTATTTTAATCCGGATAGACTTGAAAAACTGTCTCTATTACAAAATTGTATGGCTTGCATTAACGACTGGATGTCAGACAATTTCTTGCAGCTAAATAAAGACAAAATGGAGGTGATGATAATAGCCCCTGACAACCTCACCCCCAAGATAAGGTAGGCAATAAATTCCCTATCATCTTCGGACAGCACTACCATGAGAAACCTGGGTGTACTTTTTGATAAATCCTTGTGCTTTAATAGCTATAGACAATCTGTGGTCCGCAACTGCTTTTTTCACTTAAGAAACATTTGCAAAATTAGATCTGTGGTTTCCTCAATGGAGATGGAAATGCTCATTCATGCTTTCATGCTTTTTGTAATGCATTGTATACCTGCCTAAATAAGTCCTCCTTGAACTGCCTGCAAGTGGTTCAAAATGCAACAGCCAGGCTATTATCTGGGGCAGATAAAAGAACACACATCATGCCTGTACTTAAGGCTTTGCACTGGCTGCCTATCAGTTTTCGAGTTGATTTTAAAAATTTAGTAATGACCTATAAAGCCCTATATAATGCTGCTCCCGCATATATTGGGGACCTTTTAGTACAACCAACTCATAGTCCCCCAGCCAAGCTCTTTTAGTCGTCCCCAGAACCAATTTTAAAACAAGAGGCGACCGTGCTTTCAGTTCAGTGGTGCCTAGGCTCTGGAACTCCCTTCCTTTACCCCATTGGAGTCTAAGGTTACTTTTAAAAAGCATCTTAAAACCTACCTATTTAAAATAGCCTTTAAGTAGGATAACCGCATTACAGTTTTGTGTATTTTACTTAAATTATTTTAATATCGGATGCTCTCTGTTTTTTTTTGTTTTGTTGGTATTTATGGTGTGTCTTACCCTTGTATTTTCTTTGTGTTTGCTCAATCTGTGCAGTAAGATATTATGTATAGCAACTTGGATTTCTGTGAAGCACCTTGTGACTGCTGTCTGCAGTGGTGCTATACAAATAAAATGTACTTACTTACTTACTTACTTATTACCGTTTTCAGCTGTCGACAAATGTAATTTGATAAAGGGTCTGCTTAATGCTGTCAAAGAGGGAAAGTGTGGAGGAGGGACCTAGGGTGGAGCAGATATTCTTACTCTTCCACTGTTAAAGGTAAAGTCAGCTATTGCAAGCAAAATGTAAACGAAAACGATTTTTGGCAAATTTATCAAATATCGCCTAATAATATAATACGAAATTATCTCCTTTCCTTTGGTAAAGGATGATCCAGTGTACCCTATGCTATAGGACACAAGAAAGGAAGCATTGAAGCACCTTTCCTTAACAATAATAGAATTCAAAGAGCTCATGGCTGCGACCTAGAAACTTTCGGGTCATTCACTCAGTTAGGAAGGTTCCTTAGTGAAAAAGACTATTCGGATGCAGCCACACAGTGCATTGCATTATGTTTGACTCACCATGGAGGTGTGCTCCTCCATGCTCTGGGCTCCTGCAGCATCCTGCTTCAGCTGGGCCATGGAGTCACACACAGCAGCCACAGCAACCTATGGACACACACACATAAACACACAACAAAACAAAGAATCCTCTGTGATATTCAGCCTTGAGTCAGACAGTGTCTCTCTCTCTCTGAGATTATAGTCTAAAAACCCTGGTCACTTTATTGTTCACCCAGCGTTCCTGCTGGTGGACCAATCAGGGTGGATTAAGCGTGTTTCAAAATAGTGGTAGAGCTAGATGATGTGATGCAAACACTTTTGGCAATGCTGATTGGTTAAAGGCTGTCCAATAGTTTCTAAATAAACCAGAGGTCTCCGCCAAGTAAGAGAAAGCTAATTCCCAATGGTACCAAATTGACCAAGTGATATTGGGCCTACCACGCTATTGCAGGTGCCTGTTTAACCCAGTCAGGGGTACCCACTGTACCCCTGACTGTTTAGGAGGAAACCTTTGATATTCATTATTGGAGAACAAGTAGGGGACGTTTCTATTTAACATAATGATGGCCAGTAAAATGCTATGTATCGCTTACAGTTTATTCATCTTTGGAGAGTCCGTTTGAAATGGTGGAATACAGATTAGTAATATGTGTTCCTCCAGAGGCACTTGACTTCATATCTACCGTTTAGGTATTACCATAACCGTTATGGAAATCAAACTGCATTGTGGGTACACAGATAGCACTACTGGGTACTAGGCTGCGAAATGCTACAGTATATGGTGTGTTATGTCACGTGTGTCCGGCCCGTAAACGCCAACCGTGCACGCCAGCCGGTGGTGGTGGACTGTGTGAGACACACGTGTTGAAACTTGACTGGCCTTTCAGGAAATGAACAGACTGCTTTGTTTAAGGGCCCGCTCGCCAATCCCAGAGTCCAAACACAGCCCCTTCACTGACACACACACACACACCCTTATGTCGCCCCATGACGATGTTGACCATTTAAAAAGTGCCTGCATTAACAGCGTGGCGGTTAAGACACTTCCTGTGTGTTGCGGCCCCCGTGCCTCCAGATTCCTCCACACAGGAACACAGAATACAGTCTATGTGCTGCTATTTTTACCCTGGGGGGAGAGGGGAAAATACCAGGAGCTTGTGTGGGGTGGGAAGGGGTTATTCTAAGGCCTGACGGACCGCAAGCATGCACACACCGTGGCACATGAATGTGGCAGTGTGCACACAAATGTGCACGTACACACACACGCGCGCGCTGTCAAAGTACTTTCCAAGTTTATTAAATGTTAATGCCTTTTTTGCTCGCAGAGTAGAAAGCTTTTAATGCATCACTTGCTGTGCCAGGCCATTTCATTATGTCTAAGAAAGCTCAGAGAGATCCCCATTACTGTGATTTGAACGCCAAGGTGAATCCCTAATACATACCTCTTCAAAGCTGAAACAGGTAGTTAGAGGTGGGAAGGCATTTTCTAGAGAAGCCTTTCTCAAATGCGGGTATGTTTACCACTAAGGGTGAGAGAAATGGTTAAAGTTAAGATTTGATAGCAATACTTCAAAACCAGGCTCATAGATATATCAGTTTTCCTCACTCAGCACATCAACACTAGAGTCTGACTCGTTTTGCCACGGCGCTACACTTAACATGGCGCAGGCCAGACACATACTTGGAATGTGGAATGGCAATAAGGCCTCTATGAGTAGACCAGGTATTCAAATGAGCGCTACGACTAGGGTGGGAAATTAGCACAAATTTAGCACAACCAAATGTGGGGACTTTTTCAGAGTGGCGGGTGATGTTGCAAAACTACATTAAGAGACCATTAATAATGAGGCCTACTTCTTATTACCATAACAAATCAATGACTGTTAAAAATAGATTATGAAGTCATTTTTAAGACCCTGCCTGTCAAAATGACTACCGGCATGAATGGCGATGAGCACTTGCTGATGTCATTCCCATTCAGGCTCAAATGCTTAAGCTTATAAACACAAACAGCTGTGCAGACATTCACAGAAACGAGAAGACAACACACATATTATGTATTGTAGGAGACAAATGTTTTAATGCAATTGAATGTATTGACGCAATTCTAAGTTGTGCACTTTTAATTGCAGAAAACATTGTCTGTGGCTGGTGAGCAAATGAGTGAATGTCCCATCATGGCTACGACCTACGCCTGTCATTAAGCAAGGGGCTTTAAATGCTGGTCAGTCCTCAAGAACCGCATTACCAAACGAGAACGCGCACAGAGAACAAACGCTGCCTCTTCAGTCCTCCGGGAGGGGATGGGGAGGCACGAGAAATGTTATGGGACCGTGCCAGGGGCTGGGGGCCACTATGACCGGTTTGAGGACATGGTCTGCAGCCCGATCACACCCATAGACGCCCGCTGATGCAGTGCATGCTGGGAGATTAACTCGGGGGTGCCAGCTCAGGAGTCAGGGGGAAAATTAGAGGAATGTGTGGTTTGTTGTTGAGGCATGATGACCACCAAAATAGAAGAATATATGAGATTTCATCATGTGTCACCACCAATAGCACCCCCCCCTCCCAACCCCCCCCCCCCCCCCCACACACACACACACACACACACACACACACTCACTCACACAGTAGTTCACTTCATTCTTCCTGAATACCTGTATGTTTTATAGTGTTCCACTACACTCACTGCTGTAAATGTTTCTGACATTAAGAACACACACAGAATCTGGCATATTGCTCTTATTCAGTGAACAGGTATGTGGTGAACAGTCAGTCACACACACACACACACACACACACACACACACACACTCACACACACGCACAATGTCAAAATGTTCCACTAAATATTCCATGTGGGATTGAGTGAGTGAAAACATGACCCAGTGCTGTTTTAACGAACTTGACAATGCTGCCCTCTAGTGGTAAGGATGTGCTCACTGCACTGGCAATGTGTCATGTTTTGTTTGTCCTACCTGTTTGCTCTCATACTGGATCCCATTTTCTCCCAACTCTTCGCCCTCATTGGATTCTGGATTGTCCTTACTGGCTGGACTGAAGCCGGCAGGCGCGCTGCTCGGCGGGACAGTCTGTCTCCTTTTCAACAACTTCTTGTTCCTGCTCAAGTCTCTGCGGCCACGGCTCACTAGGAACTCCTTGTACTGCACAGTGCCAAGTGTCTCTGAGAGCACATCTCCCTCCTCATCGTGGACGCCGGTGCACTCTGGAGACTCCTCGCTGCTTGAGCTCTGGCGCTGCCCGGCCCCACCGCCGTCGCCAAAGTCTCGGAACACGATGGCGCTGGGGTTGCGCTTGACCACCCTGAGCAGGTCTGAAGAGGACCGGACGACCTCCGGTGTCTCCGTGGCTACCGAGCGTTTGGTACCACCGGGCTGTGCCGGGCAGAACGAGCCAGGGGGGCGGAGCCACAGGTCTGGCTCCTCAGTTGACGCGGCTACGCAACGCTCAGCATTTCCTGCCTCTTGACTACAGATGGGACTCAGGGGCGGGGCCCCGCGGTGCCACTCTGGGGTCAGGGGGGCGGAGCCACATCCTGGGGTCAGGGGGGCGGAGCAACAGTCTATGGTCAGGGGGGTGGAGCCACAGCCTGGGGTCAGGGGGACGGAGCCACAGTCTAGGATAAGTGGGGCGGAGCAACAGTCTAGGGTCAGGGGGGCGGAGCCACAGCCCGGATTCAGGGTGGCAGAACCAAAGTCTAGTGTCAGGGGGGCGGAACCACAGCCTGGGGTCACGGGGGCGGAGCCACAGCCTGGGGTGATGGGGTTTACCTGGCTAGTCCAGCTGCCGGCCTGCTTTGCCTCGGGAAGAAGCAGGGGGACAGGTCCAGACATGGCTCCCTGCCGGGAGGGGGGGCTTAGCCTGGGTCAGCCTGGAGAGCCTTGTCCCTGAGTGGGTGTGTGGCCGGGGCAGCTGCTGACTAGGCCAGGGGACGATGTTCACACACCACGGGGCATCTAGCAGGGTGCACCAGGCAGAGAGGGCAAAGAGAGAACAATGCTTAAGCGTTCATGCTCACACTTGTTCACATGCACACATATTCACATGCACTGTAAACAGTATAGTTCTGTATTCTGTATAATAAGCCATCTGGACTCTGTAGGCTTCAAGTCTGGATCTGTAGCTCAGTAGCTTTGAATTTTCCTGACACATGCAAAATAATTATTCCTGGAAGATATGACATACATACATACATACATATGCATTATAAAATAAGAAAACATGTAATTCAGAAAGACAGCACATGTCCCTGACTTGTAGTAGCCTCAATCAATAAATACTGTACATTGTGGCTGTCAGTAGAAAGAAAACCCCTTTGAAGCTGTCTTTGGTAAAACAATTGAAAAGAATAATATATTATATTGCAAAACAACGTAGCGTCATCTACAAAGTATTTACCAATAACTGCAAAAATACAGTCTGCCATGCTACTAAGCTTAACATAGGCCTACCTTAGTTCTTACGGACAGACAGAGCAGAAAAGCCTAGCCATGGCAGTGCTGTGTGTGCAAGACAGAATTTAACACTGTAGAAATATGCAATGCTGGAAGACTGGGAGGAGGGAAACACAGGGTAAGAGGCATTCTTCCCCCTCCCACATTACCTCAGCATATAGGATGTGTACATGTGCATGTGTTAGTGTGTTTCCAGCTCAATACTGCAATCCGCTCCTAGTGTAGCCTATGGCCCATTAGCAGTAAGGACTTAAAGGTATGTTCAAATGTAATGATATAATGCTGTGAGAACTGTTAGCCCTGAAAACTGCTGATGTCATCATTCTAGTAGAATGTGTCGACTTACCACGACGTGTGTCGTGTGACCTATTCAGCTACTGACAAATTAACTTATTGTTAAGTCACTTTAGGTAAAGGGGTTTGCTATAAATGTGTGTCAGCGAGTGCATGTATAAAAGCGTGCTGTTTGTTTGTCAGGGGGAAAACCCCAAAAAAGAGAAATGCTACAGTAAAATGATCCAATCTGGCATTGTGTGTTGGCTCAAACGGGCCAGAAAAGCTTCCATTCCTGTCACGTTCCTCCTTTTTTTCACTCGCTGCTGTGTGATCTTACCCCCCGGCTATTCATTTTCACCTGAACATCACATTCCAATACAGCACATGAGGTAATGCCTTAATCAGCCCCCTTATCTCTGCTACATCTTTCCTCAACGCCTCAGCTTAACAGCAACACTAAATCTGTAACTACGGCGATGCCTCAGTGAATAACACAGGAGTCCTAAACAGCCCTCACTTTTGATAGAACAACACTATTTAATGTTTACAAGAGGAATGTCTTCAGTCCAAGGTAAAGGCCTGCTTCTGGCAGCCTAACCTTGAGGAGCACATTGCCTGTTGGGACTTGTGTAGCCCCTCACATCTCAGAGGAAAACACCTACCTGGTCAAGGAAGGGCCAAGATCAAAGACGCATTGACTGAAGTGTTGTCAGCTTCTTGTCGTCCTCATGCTCACATGGATGACTGGTGTCAGGGAGACAACACCACATGCAGTCAAATGTCTGAAGAAACACATGTTTAAAGACATGAATGGAACAGTACATTGTGTTGTTGTGTTATGATGCTACTTTAGAAAACGTACGCCACACACTTGCATTATACAGTGGCAACTGCCCCTTAACACAACCAGAATATTTGTTCCAATATTGGTGAGTATTTCCGTTCGTATACTGATACCTCTCTCTCTCTCTCTCTCTCTCTCTCTCTCTCTCTCTCTCTCTCTCTCTCTCATGAAGGTACATTAATTCATACAGTACATTTCAACACAGGCTGGCAGCCTGCTGCAACATGCTGCAGTCAGTGTATAACATTCCTGTAATAGAAACATTAGACAAAGTATTTCCATGTTTAAGAAGAAAAGGTTTTTCATAGAAGCAAAACCAGAATAAGGGTCCGGGTGAGATATGATTTACAGTGAGGCAGCTAGGCAAATGGGCAGATAAATCAATCAAAGGGGAAATATTACTTACTGTGGACAAAAACTGTTTTTACCTATTGTCATTTCTTTGTGATTTTATAAATCAATAGTAGTATAATTATAGTACAATTAATTGTCACCAGTCTCAGCAGTGGATAACGTTATCTTGACAAGCTACACTTACTTGGTATTTTATATGGGACACAACAAATTATATGTTTCACAATAAACACGCATACAAGTAGATGCAAAAAGAACATTAGTTCAAGAATTCACTTTAACTACTAAACCACAAAAATAAATGAGTCATTGCCAAATGTGACATTGAGATTTTTGTGTAGGCTAGTACTGACGATAAGTGCATCTCACATTTCATAATATGCTGTATAAGATGCAGCAATAGAAAGGACAAGTTGCAGACGACTGTTTCATAATGTATTGACTACAATGTCGACCAGACAGTAGTCACCTTCTTCTAGCACTACGTCACATAAGCAACTCTGTGCTGAACGTCTAATGCATATTGTAAGCTCGACTGACTTTCTGGAAGTAAGGAAGTCAATTTGAATTGGCTGTTAGCATTGTCACTCATGAAGTCTGAATCTGTAATTCCAGTGGGATGTTGCAGTGCTTTTTTTTCTAATGTCAGTTGTTATATATTTTTAAGCAGTAACAGTAGTGTACTAACACAGATACATAATACCTGAAAACAGACAGAGTTGTGTTGGTAAGTTTCTCAACAAAATCCTCAATGTACATTTAACCATCAAAATAACACTCCTGTCAAGCAGGCGGATCTTGGTGCAGTTAGCCAGCTCTGTGTCCCAGGAATTACACAGGTAAAGGCTGGCTCTGTGAGACTACAGTAATCTGGCACTAGGCAGACTGACCATGGTTACACTGGCATGTCACCGAAGCCATTTGTCTTTGAGAGGCCATGTGAACGGACAAATACTTAGAACAGTATACATGGCTAGGCCCTATTCCTGGTTTTTATGGTTGGGTTTAATTCCTAATAGCCTTGTGTGACTATCGTGATCTCGCAAGCTTCAGTTAGACTTTGATGTTACATCAGTCTGGACAGCTTGAAATCGTTGTTTCAGTTGAACCACATGGTTCTGATCAGCATCGTAGGCCTACTAGCTACAGGAATAGTTAATGTGTGACCTAACTTTACTCAGCAATGATAATTACTGTCAGGTCATTCAATCACCTGTAATTCTTGAAAGTGTCTGCCCTTTTCTAATGAGTTTGAATAGACAGGTTTCCCAGATGGTTATTCCATCTGTGTAAGAGAACCATATAGTTCTATGAGAACACATCTGGCACGGCAAAGCCAGGTTATTATTCCTATCGGTGGCAAAATGCTATGCAAAGGCAAAGGCACCCCTGCTACTCTAGACAGGGGCCCTTGGTATTTGCATTCCTAGTTGTCCTCTGGTAGTGTAACTAGAAAAATAGATATTATGCAAATGTTGCTCTTATGACGTTAACAGTGAGTCTAGTTTCTATGTAAACAATTTTTCTCACATCATTGTCCTAATAGCAAGTTGCACTTTAAGAATGAGTATGTAATTTGCTTCAGAAGCACATTTAGTAATATTTATTGAAATTCTCTTTACAACCCGATAGTAATGACTAGATTAAATGCTCTGACAATACGATTAGAAATATACGTCATCTGTGAGAGTCGCAGGAATGTGAAAACCGCGCACAGTCATAAAGTTCGGACTGAACTCAGCGATTAGCTGGCCTGTCCGAGCTACATTCTTGCGCGTACTACTTAATTGTGCACTATTGTGACCGCGGATTCTACCGAAGGCATACAGATGCCGTTACTAACGTAACCGATACAGTACTGTACAATAGTAAAGGGTACCGCAAATACTATAAAATATGCACTACTCATAACAAACGTACTAAAGCGCTAGCTTGACAGGTGTGAGTAATAACAATAGTTATTTTTACATTTATTATTATAATGTTTGGTGTTGTTTTCTTACATGTTTAGCCATTTCATATCACGGCAGGAGAGATGATGTGCCCCTTTGACAATTGCTACTCCGCTGGACGGTGGACTCATCCTATTCATTGCGCGTTCACGCGTATTGGAGGCGTGGTTTAGGAAGGATGATTAAGGCAAGGGGCGGTGCTTTTTTTTCTATTGTATATTTCAAAATCTGGCTAAGTTCCTGGTTTTTCCAAGATGACATGCTCATCCTTTAATATCTTTTTTATGAGACTGTGGCAATCTTACCATGACATTGGATAAAGGAGGCTGTGCTCGTTTGGTTGTCTAATAGGCGTAACCTAGAGATGGTATTGGCATACCTACCTTGTACAAAATGCATTAGGCCTACCTAAAAATACATAACAAAAAGACAACATAAAGAAGTATCAGGGCGTCAGCTAAAATACACAATCTGAAAGAAAAGCACTTGCAATTCTATGACATGCTGCACGTACTTCAAAAGATGCGATTATGGCGAACAGTGGCGAACCAACCTGCTGGTTGAATCCATAGGTTGAATCGGGCGCGCAGCACAGAACATGTATGTCCCCTTTGAGTCTCCGTAATTTCGACGGAAACAGAAGCGCGCCGTGTTGAAATATTTCGCGGGAGTTGCTGCTGTAAAAAAACAAGTAATTTGTTGCTAACAAACGGCATTTAATAACACTTCTAACGCTATGAGTCTGTGGGTGGATAAATACAGACCGAGCTTTCTCGGGAAACTTGACTATCATAAGGAGCAAGCAGCTCAGATGAAAAATCTGGTAAGAAAAACAAAACAGTCGTAGAATTTGCTAAGCTAGTGTAGGGCTAACCTTCATGCTATGCTAATAATTCTGCATTTCTGAGTTATTAAACACATGTGTGCGCTAATTATTCAGTAATACTGCGTTAACATGAACTTTTATTACAAATACTGATGCAGAGCTTGTTTCTGACTAATGATCAGCCTAGAAGATGTGAGTAATACTGTCTCTGGATGCATGTAATTTGCTGTTAAGCTTTATTTTGTATACTTAATGGCTATTATACTCATGCACCGTGGTCTATATTTTCTATAAAGGGGAGCATGAACTCAGCCTAATCTCCTTTTTATAGGTATTCTATTCTAACTAACCTACTGTACAGATACGATGATGATACCTGGCCTTAAACCTTATAAATTATAAAAGATGAGCGTTGATTTGACACTACAAAAATGCCTAGCAAAGGTCAGTTTATGAACCCAAACGTGTGTTTGTTTTTGTATTGTTTCAGGTTCGATGTGGCGACTTCCCACACTTGCTGGTGTATGGTCCGTCGGGGGCCGGGAAGAAGACCCGCATCATGTGTCTGCTGAGGGAACTTTATGGAGCTGGGGTGGAGAAACTCCGCATAGAGCACCAGACCATTGTGGTGAGAGAATGAGTAAATCAACCTGATAACGGGCTTCTAAGTCGATTTGCATACAATGCTTAACTCGCCTACACTGCTAATGTTTTTGGTAGTGGAATAAAATGTTTATTGTACCATGGCTATTATGTGAATGAGTTGTTTCCTTTTACAGGCTCCCTCAAAAAAGAAAATCGAAATCAACACAATAGCCAGCAACTACCACATAGAGGTCAACCCAAGGTGAACAGCAGTTTAAATTCCCCAGCTGTTTCAATGTGTTCCATTTAAAGTGAACTGCTGTGGCTGACCTGGCATCCCTCCACTTGTGTGTGTGTCAGTGATGCTGGAAACCACGACCGCGTGGTGATCCAGGAGCTCATCAAAACGGTGGCTCAGTCTCAGCAGATTCAGACCAGCACGCAGAAAGAGTTCAAAGGTAACTTGAAGCCCTTTACCATGCACACTCCCCCTGTGCCGTGCTTCTGTGTGAACACCGAGGTCCTCTCTGATCCTCACAGTGGTGTTGCTGACGGAGGTGGACCGCCTGACCAAGGACGCACAGCACGCTCTCCGCCGCACCATGGAGAAGTACATGGGCACCTGCCGCCTCATTCTCTGCTGCAACTCCACCTCCAAGGTCATCGGGCCAATCAGGAGCCGCTGCCTGGCTATCCGTGTTCCCCTGCCCAGCACTGAGGAGGTGAGACCCACACATAAGTCTCTTCTCTTTCCTTCATTTGTGTAGCTTGCAGTCGCCATGCAGTTGGAGGTGAACTTGCATTGGCTTGTCCTTATCCTTAGCCAATAGTTTTGCTTGTCCAGTGTAACTGTAAAGCTACCACGTCTTCAGGGCATTGTTTCTATGTGACCCGTGTGTGATGCTGTTTAGTGAATACTGCAGCCTTTGAGGAAGTACTGGCAGCTACAGGCGTGGTTTTGGTGTGACGTTAGTCCCTAATTTGATGGTTCTGTTTAAATTACAAACTAGCATTACAAAAACTAGCTTAGTATTAAAATGTGCACACCCCTTGTGCATCCCATTGGCCAGCACTCTCCACACAACTCTCTCGCATTCCTCCGTCCACTAGGTGTGCACTGTCCTGACCTCGGTGTGTAAGAAGGAGGGCCTGCTGCTTCCCCCCGAGCTGGCCAAGCAGATCTGTGAGAAGTCTGGCCGCAACCTCCGCAAAGCCCTGCTGATGTGTGAGGCCTGCAGAGTGCAGCAGTAAGTCCCTCCCTCAAGGAGAAGCCTCACATTCACTCAGGGCTGTCTTGTTGCAATCTCTCTGCAGTGGCACCTTTCTAACAAGCTACACTCAACTGTTTGGAGAAGTCTGCCGTTGTAGCGGTTACAACCATGTAAAGTTAGGACTCTATATTATATACTCGACTGTTTGGAGAAGTCTGCTGTTGTAGCGGTTACAACCATGTAAAGGTTGGACTCTATATTATATACTCAACTGTTTGGAGAAGTCTGCCGTTGTAATGGTTACAACCATGTAAAGTTAGGAGGACTCTATTTTCTTGTTGAAAATCAACAGCTCAATCAGACTCAAAAATATTAAACCACCTGATGACAATATAGATTAACACACTGGAATGGAATTTTTTTTTAATAAAGTGCAATAAATAGTCTGAATAAAAACCCAAAACACCAGGGGTCTTCAGATGAGCAGAGTGAGAGACTGGCTCCCTGCATACTGACAGTTAAAGAGTGGTTTATTAGTCTACTTTTAGGTGCCACGGGTGAGTTTGTAGCATCATCTTGTGTTGTGTCTGACCTAACCTTATCCCAGGTACCCATTCTCTGCCAACCAAGAAGTCCCAGAGACAGACTGGGAGGTTTACCTGAGAGAAACAGCCAACGCCATTGTCAGCCAGCAGAGCCCACAGAGGTAGGACCAGCACTGTGGAGATTAGTCTTATTTCCATTGTAAATAAAACCTAAATGAAATGTGTATGTTGTTAATCCAGGTTATTGGAGGTTCGAGCCAGACTGTACGAGCTCTTGACTCACTGCATCCCTGCTGAAATAATCATGAAGGTACAGGTTACTACACACGTGTTTCCTCCTCCTTTCCAGTCAGACGTCTTTAGTTCTATTCTAACCTTGTCCAGGGTCTGGTGACAGAGCTGCTGAGCAACTGTGACGGCCAGCTGAAGACAGAGGTAGCTCACATGGCAGCCTACTATGAACACAGGCTGCAGCTAGGTAGCAAGGCCATCTACCACCTGGAGGCTTTCACTGCCAAGTTCATGGCCATCTATAAGAAGTTCATGGAAGATGGCCTGGACGCCATGATGTTCTGATGACTCATCCTCCAAGAGCTTTCCTTTTCCCTTGTCCCACCATGCCTGCTGGCTTTTTGTACATGTTTACTTTAAAGGCACTGCAAATAGTTCATGTGTTTGTGCTGCATCTGTTTATCTGACGTCACCATGGGGGATAGTTTATTTGTACACTTTCGTAAATTGTTAGTATAGTTATGTCCATGAACGATACGAAAATCAGCATTTTACATGTTCTAGAACTAGCCAGAAGGTTTTCTTAAGTTAACATTCAACACTGCAGTAGCATTTTTATGTTGGGGGTGACTGTCCTACTGACAAGTATTGTTAGTGTCTAGCAAAGATCTGCTGCATTACTGCACTGTAGCACCCAGCTTGGAAGCCATAGGACTCATTGTTGTAACTAGTTGAACCATTAGCTTGTACAGGATCAGCTTTCTGGCACACTTTAATGTAATCACACAAAGCTAGTAAGGCCAATTGCAGCCAAATTAAAACATAACATATATATATATATTATATAAACCTAGAATCACAGGTGTCTTAAGCCCCTTTGTGTCTCTTGGCTGCATAGTAGATAATAATCCCCATAGTGACTAAGACCCCAGATCCCACCAGAGTCAGGAAGCCCACCACAGGCCTCTTGGCCAGGACGTGGCAGGCCGTGCAGGGCTGTGCCAGGCCGCCGGGGCACTGCTGGGGGTCAGCACCTAGGTCAGGAAAGCCATTGTGTCGGATGATGTTGCGGTAGTTGGCAAGGGAGGCCTTGGTTATGGTCTGATCCTGCACCTGGCCGTACAGGCCGAAGCCTGGGTCCCTTTGGTCGCTCAGGGCATAAGCAAAATAGCCCTTCAAGTTCACACCATCCAGAGTGTGAGCTGAGCAGAGAGGAGAAAGAGTTGGTTTAGGTCAGATACGGGGGGAGGAATTGGCTAGATGGCAGTCAGGATAGGATGAAATCATCTGCTAAATTACTTGGCTACTTGCTGTTGAACCTGATGATCACAATTGATACTGTACATCACATATCTTTATATAGTGTGCCCATTATCAGTGTCAATCACTGGCTGAAGCATCAGTATAAAGGCACTACGGCCTAATAGGTTATTTTTCTGTGTGAATGCACCAGGGCAGTCTTTGATGCTATAAAACATTTTTCATAAAATGCATATATTTTTCGTTGTCATCGCTGTGTATTTTTATTTTAGACTATTAAAGGAAAAGCATTGCTTGCGCCCCACACCTTCAACCAACGGGGGGACAAATCATGAATATTTTGAGCTCCGCTGGTCTGTTACTTGGCAGTGACAAACTAGTCGGCTACCAGTCTGTCCACTACAACATAGCTCTGTTTGAACAAGCTGTAGTGTGTGGAAGGTTTAAAAACACATGGCCGAGCCAAGGTCCTCTTCATAAACCGTCTGACCACCACTCCTGTCTAATGATTAAGCTCTGCAGAACTTTCATGAGGCGCTCATGTTCAAGTAAGGCACTGACTGAGCTACTGACTGAGTTAATTGAACAATATTGACAGCTGGTGTAACACATACTTTAATTGCATCAATAAAATGTATTATATTAATTTATCAATTAATTACATCAATGCAAATCAAATTACTGATTATTTTGCATAAAATGTTGAAACGGAGCCTAAAAGTAAACCGCTAAGGTGGGGTTAACTATTCTATTGCAATATATACAGCTGCGGAAAGAATGAATAGACCACTGCAGCATTTTCTCAGATTATTTACTGTTTATACATTGTTATTTTTTACTTGTATGTAATATATGTATTGTTAGATCTACGTTTATATAATGTGTCTGATATGTTTTACATTTACAATATATTTATACTGTTTTTAAACAATGCAGTGGCAAATTCTTTCCGTGGCTGTATATGTTTGTTAAATTCAGCAAATCTCAGTCTGCTGTTTTGTGTGCGCATGTGCTGCGGGGAAACCTGCAGTAGCCTACTTCTACACAGCCCTGGCTCTGTAAACAACCAAGTGGTGCAGACCGCACCACAACATCCTAGCCTTGGCCATGCGTGTCCAATATGGAGAGTAAAACTGAGGAAGCACCCTATGGCATTGAAGGGAGAGGTGTTTTTGTTTTGCTGTTCATATCAAATCAATAAACTTTCTCCCTCTTACTTGACATTTAATTCAGTGTGAAAATGTTATGAAATATAGCTTCCAGGATTAATGCAAATATACAGTAGGCTGCTGTATACACCTCTCCTAATTGTAGGGGATGTGCACAGCTACCTTTCAGAGCCTCATTGATGTAGTTGGACAGGTAATAGACTCTCAGGCTGTCTGTGAAGCGGGTTTGGTCCTCTTGGACTCCATTGGCCATCACATAGACAGGCACGTCACTGTAGTGGTCCTTCACCTTACACAGAAGATTAGCATGTTACATATCAAAGTTAGAACACCTACGGTGTGCCTTTTGTCTGGCTGACCTGAAGGCAAATGGTATTGTGTCTGCTTCCAGATCAGAAGGCTGTTTTACGTTCAAACATTCGACTTCCACACGCAATTGCATTAGACACAGCTACTGTATACTGTGATGCTCCAAAATAATGCATGTTACACTTTATTAACACTGGTTCTGCCAGCTTTGCCTTGTGGTTCCAGATGTGTGTTTAAAAGGTAGTTTAATCGTCCGATAGAAAATCACGGTCAAACATTTATGTGATTAGATGCAAGGGTTCCAACCACCTGCTCAGACAGAAAGCCTGTATGACACGTGATCACATCTAACAGCTGACTAGGTTCATCCTCCTGATAAGGGTGAGCACACACAGATGAAGGAAAACAAAAAGGTGACAGGACCGATTAGTGCTGAAGGTACACTCCATCATTTTATATATCAGGACTTGCCCTTGTGGTTCCATCTGTCCTTTTAAGAGTGTGACGGTCACTCCTCTATATCTCCCCTATGTGTATTTCAAACTGGGGAGGACCTTTAGGATTCTGAGGGCGCTAGAATATAATAAAGGAATGTATCTACAATACAAGGTCAGTTGTGTGTGTTACTCTTTCTGTACCTCTGCATTTGTGCAAATAAAACACTTAAAACAGAAGTCTTTAACCCTGGTCGTGGGGACCCAATGTCTGCATGTGTTAGACGTCTCCCTGCTCCAACACACCTGATTCTAATGAATGGGTCGTCATCTAGCTCTGCAGAAGCCTGTTAACGACCCATTCATGTAAATCAGGTGTGTTGGAGCAGGGAGACATCTAAAACATGCAGACACTGGGTCCCCACGACCAGGGTTAAAGACCTCTGACTTAGAGGACAGCCACAGGGGTCAAAGACTGAACTGCACCATATTTAAACCCTGCATGACATATCGGGTTATGTCTTTACCACCTGCCAAACAAACCCAACATGTCCTTCAGGCGCTGTCATGTGCTCACCCAGCTGAGGGCCTTCCGTAGGCCCCACGGCACCACAGGCCTAGGAGACATGATCCAAGTGGTGTCCACCATGTGCTGCACCTCTAGCGTGGCTGTGTAGGGGTGCCTGCAGGTGTGCACAGCGGCCTGATCACAACACCATACAAGATGCATAAGCCCTACATGCACCAACATTTATACAGCTCTGTGAAAAATAAGACACTAATGCAGCAGTTTCTCTCATTTTTACTATTTTATTTGTTTAATTTACATGTGATATATTTATTTTTCTGAGGCCATGGTTCTCAGCCGGAAACCGGTGGAGTGCCTACTCCAGGTGGGGAATGAGTCCTTACCCCAGGTGAAGGAGTTCAAGTACCTCGGGGTCTTGTTCGCGAGTGAGGGGACTATGGAGCGAGAGATTGGCCGGAGAATCGGAGCAGCGGGAGC
>JAODOY010027412.1:0-47247 GCA_025399855.1 Forbesichthys papilliferus | reverse complement strand
TTTGGCATTCTGAACAAAACGCATTTGCAGCCAAATTAACATTAAATTCAAGATGACTATAGTTCCAATTTTTTCCATGTGTAATCAAACACAAGTGTTAATTGTGGTTCCATAAGTAAAATCTCCATAATAAGAAAACCTCATTCATAATATTGATAATGAAATAGCTAAAAACTGAAACTAAAAGCGTCTTGAAATAAATTATTTTAAATTCTAGACATTAGAATTGGCGTGGCGACCTGTATTGATGACCTGCTTCTGGTTCAATATGAAATGTGCAAGTTAACTACTGTACAATATCCTTGTGATGTTATGTCTGTATAAGGATATATGTATAAGCTTTTCTCTTGGACTATTTTTAAGGTTAAGGTGGCCAGGAAGCATGTTGACTACCACATGCGAGAGTTTGGCTATGAAAAACCCAATGTCAGTTTTGTTGAAGGATACGCTGAAGCCCTGATCCAGGCTGGAATTGAAGAGCGCTCTCTTGACATCATTGTGTAAGACGTCACATCTGTTTTATATTTAATCTCTGTCTTTGCGTCTTTGAATAAGCAGATATATTTGAGTAAACTGTGATGGTTGTTTTTTCCATCCCTTTAGATCCAACTGTGTGGTGAATCTTTGCCCTGACAAGAAGCTAGTACTGAATGAAGCATTTCGTGTTCTTAAGGTTCATAGTAGTTTTGCAAAACTCATCATTCTCTTCAATCAATACCACAAAAGCCTTATCAAAGTTTTATCAGTGATGTCATGGTGCTATTCTGTGCTGGTGATTATAGGATGGAGGTGAGATGTACTTCAGTGATGTCTACAGCAGTGAAAGACTTTCAGATGAAATTAAAAATCACAAAATCCTATGGGGTATGTCAGACACTTGCTTTGTCTTTACAAAGATCACAGATTTCATACCTATGATTGCCTGGCCTGATGCTGTTTATTGAGAAATTATATTTCCATGTAATAGTATGCCATCGTTCAATAGATACAGTTGGTCAACTATAGGGGGTTAATTTCAAAAGCGTAAAAACACAGTATACAGTAGCACTACTAATACCAAAACAGGAAAGCATAGACTATTATTATTATTATTTGATTAGTAAATTTATATAAAAAACTGGATACACACAAATAATAAAAAGTAGCATCAAAGGTTAACAATGACATCACATGTCACAAGTACCCGATAAGTATCGGTTGATAACTGACCTGATAAGGTTGATAACCTTATCTCATCATCAGGCATGTCGTTCCAAAGTCTCCATGACCTGTCCTGATGGCAAATATGATCACCTTTTGTTTTAAGTTTTCACTTTGGAACAGCCAGGGATGCTCCACTTGAGAATAGTAACTGTGTGTTTGCTTATGTGATCGAGCATTCTCATCAAACATGTAAATAACATGTCTCTAACGAGCTTTTGATGATTGCTAAAATAATGGGTGCAACTGTGTCATTACGTAATTTAGTGGGGATATCCTTATGTGCGGGATTTCATTTGAGCTGGTTATAGATGAAAATGAGAGTAAGACTGGATCAAAACTGCTACAATGATTACCGATATCCCCTGTCGACTGTTATCTTGTTGGGTGGGGTGTGGTATCTGTAATCTTATCTGCTCAAATCTATTGTTAAAAAATGTCAGGCATTAAATCAGCTGATTATTATGGCATTGGATGTTCTTTGTCTTGACAGGTGAGTGTATTGGCGGAGCACTTTGGTGGCAAGATCTACATCAGTTGGCTGAGGAGGTGGGTTTCAGCCCACCGCGATTGGTCACTGCAAGCCCCGTCACTGTGGATAACGAGCAACTCCAGGACATTCTTGGTTTGTGTTTTTATATTATGTATTATTATAAGGGCTGTGTAAAAACACCAGAGTAATTTTTGCAGCTCGCACAAAGAATAGCTAGTGGACCGTGAGTAGATATTCGCAGAATTTGACAAAAAGAGAACTTAAAATCACCGATTACACCTTTAACCCAGATTAGTTTCCACTATGCAGTGTACATTTCATTGATGTTGTTTGTGTATGAGCAACACCTGTTCATATGCCCCATTTAATGTGGAAAATATTAAAACTAAATTAACTAGAGTAAGGTAATTATACTGTGTGCTGCTCTTAAATAGTTGGGAAAGGTCAAATGCAATGGTCTAATTTTCACACTTATAAATAAAGTGTGACTTAATTTAGGACTGGAATTTAGGACATTTTTTTTTTTTTTTCTCTTTTTTTGCAGGAGACATAAAGTTGGTCTCTGCCACATACCGCCTGTTTAAAGTCTCTAAAGGCCAAATTGACCAAACCTGTCAAGTCATATACAACGGCAATATCACAGGGGCACAGAAGAGCTTCCAATTTGACTGCCAAAATATCTTCACGGTCTGTAGACATCACAACGCTACATCCACATATCTCACTAACTGTCTGTCACATGTGAAAAATGGACTGCTTGAATATGTTGGCATGTTTCACAGGTGAATGAAGTCATGAAGGTGGATGGAGAGGTGTCAAATATCCTTGCCCGCTCAAGATTTTCCGAGGAGTTCACGTTTCAGCCACAAGGAACTGCTTTAGACACCTGTGGAGTCAAGCCTAAGGTTTGCACCTTAATTAACAATCTCCATAAGTTTTGTAGAGATTAGTTTAGCAGGAGAGGTCAATACATTGTCAATGTGACAGAGCCCCAGTGTCTTACTATGGTGTCCACACACACACAGACATACACACATACATACCATCCCCATCCCCCACGCATGGCGCACATATAATAAACACACACACACGCACACAGACCACTCACAAGGTCAAGCAGCTGTCTTGGAGTCATAACCAGGAGTCATGCTGGGAAACCTTGAACAGGAGGGAATGTTCTCCCCTCAGCCAATGGAATGCCCTCATATTAGCACTCATTGTCACCCCAGGAACACACATGCAATCAAACACACTGCTTTTAATACAGTATATAATTGTATGTATAGGCCTAGGCTATACAGGAGATTATGTTTAAATCTTAGCCTACTATTTGCCAACAAGATCAATCATTTAATAATTAAACATCTTGTTTGGATGATGTACAATTGTGTTTTATTTGTATTAATCAAGGTAGGTTTACTCTAGATTTGACAATAGGAGATAGCCTTTGGGTTGTCAATTCAGTGTCAAATAGATCTAAATATGCAGTGATAACGGCAATATTATGCCTCATACAGTTAAGAAATGCAGCTAAGAAATGCAGTTTTTTTTTAAACAATTGTCAGATAAATTATTTGTCGAGCAATAATTATTTATCATGAGCAATTGGAATTATTACAGTGATTTAGTACTTTTCAAATATTTAATTTGAGTTATTGTGTCATTGAAGAATGGTGCTAATTGAATGATTAAAGATGAGTGTGTTTAATTAACTGTGTTTAACAGGAATATATTGTAAATCCTTTCGACTTGATCCAGCAACTGCCGAATGCAGCTCCCAGTTCAACCACAGGAGGATGCTGTTGTTCAAAGTCGACTGCTGCGTGTTGCAAATGAGAGGAAGGAGATAGCATACAGTACACAGACTGAGAGGCTTGATCATGGTTTTTATCTACTGTCTGCAATTCAAATGAAGATAATTAGATTAATGTGTCGCATTTTCTCCACGTTTTATAAAAGATTGCAAATATCATCTTATTCGCGAATAAACGTTGTTGGTGCCCATTGGCTGCTTATTTATGTGATTTTTGTCTGCGCACAATTTACTAGGCTATTACATGTGATCTACAATGCTACTCCGTCTTAGGATAGGCTATATATGTGTGTATACGATGGGTTAGTTATATCCTAATTGATTATGTAGGCCTAGTTAATTATAAATATGAGGCTAACTGTTTATCTTTGTGAATGTGCTAATAGTCCTCAATTGCTATATAGCCTATGATTATAATTGGCCTACATTTAAATTGGGTTAAACAATATTTCCATGCACTCGAATGACGAATGACAGGAGCTTAATCGTATAGGCTAGATGTCAAAACGTGCATTTAGTAGTGGGGCAAAACCTTTTTCTGATTGGGAATTGCTGCTCGGCTCTTGGGCATGGCCTATAGTCTATCTAGCCAATGGACATTTGTTGTCCCATATAATATAGGATAAAATATATTTGACAAGTCACGAGGAAACTCCTGTCTTTATATATTTTTTTGTACATGAGGTACCCTTGTTTTGGAATTTCATTCGCTGGAGAGTCTGCGTACACCCCGCCCCTGGTCGACTGTTCCATTGGATTGGATACGGCCGTCAGCCTGTCTAGGGGACATCAGGAGAGGCACGAGTTCGCCGATAACCTGCGCTCCGAAGTAATTCTGCATCGGATGCGTAGTGGAAAAGCAAGTCCCGATGCACAAGTCACGGCAACTGTCAGCGGAGATGAAGACGGTCTCCGATCGGCTCTGATTTTTAAAATCCTTTTTCATTCAGGAGGTCGGTTGCCTCTAATCAATATGGCAGAGCCGTCAGCACCAGTGCCCAGTACCACTGCAAAAATGGCGTCACTTAGCCGGGTTCGAGCTCTGACGATGATTTTCCTTACTGTCAGTGCCTATTTTGTCACCCCGACAAGTGGCAAAGAAGGGTCCGAGGAGACGGTCATCATCGGGCTGCGACTCGAGGACACGGACGATATTTCCTTCATGGACAGAGGCTACCTGCGAGTGAGTGAACGGTCTCGGGTGAAATTAAGAGTATACGGGCAAAACATTAACAACGAGACCTGGTCCAAAATTGCTTTTACTGAACACGAGAGGACCCGAGGGGGCATTGACAGCTCGTCGGGAGACAACCAGAGCCAAGAGGACACGTCTGGCTTGCATCCCTGTGGCATTAGGACTTCAGATATAATTATATTGCCCAATATCATCTTAAATCGTAAAACGTCTGGAATAGTTGAAATTGAGGTTAAACCTCTACGAAAGACCGAGAGGAGTAAATCTTACTACCTTTGTATCGCCACATCGTCACCAGCTGTGGCTGCATTGCACGACCCATGGACAGAGAACACTTGGATTTACCACGATGGAGATGATACCAAAGTGATTGTGGTGGAGGAAAAGAAGTTCCTCTTGCCATTTTGGCTCCAGGTTATCTTCATCTCCATGCTACTGTGTCTGTCAGGGATGTTCAGTGGACTGAACTTGGGGCTGATGGCACTGGACCCCATGGAGCTTCAGATTGTCCAGAATTGCGGCACAGAACGGGAGAAGAACTATGCCAAAAAAATCGAGCCGGTCAGAAGCCAAGGGAATTACTTGCTGTGTTCACTTCTTCTGGGAAACGTGCTAGTGAACACAACACTGACCATCTTGCTGGATGATATTGCTGGGTCAGGGCTGATTGCAGTTGTGATGTCCACTATTGGAATTGTCATCTTTGGAGAAATCGTGCCCCAGGCTATCTGCTCCCGGCACGGCCTCGCTGTTGGCGCGAACACAATATTCCTAACGAAGTTCTTCATGCTGCTCACATTCCCCGCGTCCTACCCAGTGAGTAAACTGTTAGATTATTTACTGGGTCAGGAGATAGGAACCGTGTACAACAGGGAGAAGCTTTTGGAGATGTTGCGAGTGACAGATCCTTATAATGATTTGGTGAAAGAGGAGTTGAATATCATCCAAGGCGCTCTGGAACTTAGGACTAAAACCGTGGAAGACGTGATGACACCGCTGAGAGATTGCTTTATGATTCCAGGTGATGCCGTCCTTGATTTTAACACCATGTCCGAGATCATGGAGAGCGGCTATACTCGCATCCCTGTGTTCGAGGGTGAGAGGTCCAACATAGTGGATCTACTCTTCGTGAAGGACCTGGCCTTCGTTGACCCAGATGATTGTACCCCACTCAAAACCATCACAAAGTTTTACAGCCACCCGTTACATTTTGTGTTCAACGACACCAAGCTGGATGCAATGCTGGAAGAGTTCAAAAAAGGTGAGCTTTCCCAAGCATATGGTCGAATTATATGATCATATCATTGTTAGTATACGTCAAAGTTGATAGCCTTAACAGTAAATCCAAATCAAATCAGGTAATACATGTATGCAATATCCCTGGATGTAAATTCCAGACAAACCAATATGTGTTAAGATGTATCAGGGTGGAGGAAATAGTCAACACTTGAAACCTGATGTCAGGTTCCCCTCCATCTCCTAGACATTCACAAGAAATGTTGTGTGTGTGTGGTGGGTTTGTCACCCTTGGTGTGGGTGAGGTGTAGGCTTAGTCTTAGGCTAACGTGTCACAGTTTGCTGTCATAGGGAAGGAATTGTTTTATTTTCTGAAAGATTCTTCAGTGCTTCCGTTCCATGTTAAACCCACCCCATAAAATCCATTCAACTTTTTCCTCCTCCTCCTCCTCCTCCTCCTCCTCCTCCCCTCTTTGTCCATTAATCAGCTCCTCCTTATGCATTAGGACATGTGGGAATGGGGCAGCGGACTTGCTGAGGTTATCAGGTGGGGGCATCTTGTTTAAGACGCTGCTTAAATCCCTCTCACACTCTGTTTGCCGCTGAGTGATGGTGGCGATAACTCCTTTTGTCCAGCTTCTGGAATGCAGTTGTGTGGATAATGAATAACAGCCTCTAACACCCTCAAGCCCCATGTGGGCTGTGTGTGTGCGTGTGTGTGTATGTGTGTGCGTGCGTGCGTGTCAATTAAACCCAATGTTTACACTGCCCCCCCGCCATGCCCCGCACCCGCCATGGTTTATGTGGCGTTTCACATAGCTTTGTGGCTTTTTATTAAGCTATTATTGGCACATTGTTTATAATTTTTGCATTGACAGTTATCTTGACAATGACAGAATGTAAGTAGTAGTATAGTAAAAAGGGAAGTATTGTTTTGATTGACAGTTTAGGCCTAGTAGAAAGCAGGCAGTTTCATCCTAAATATTTAGTCGATGTGTTCTTTAAATGGCACATGTACTGCAGCATGGAAATAATTTAGAACCAGTTAGAATTAGCTTTTGCCTTAAGACGAATAATTGGCAGATAAACAGGACAAACCAATAAGCTCCATTACACCTAATTAGGCCTAGATCACCCTGATAACATAGCATTATGTATTTGGCAGTGTGGTTTGCTTAGCTATGCTTGAGCTTTTAGACTGTTTCTAGAGCTTCTTGACTGGAATCAGTTCCCATGAGCTTGTTGGTAATGTCTTTAAACCAACTGGCAACCTTATAGGCAAATAGTGGCCTAAGTACTGGAAGAGAAGCGAGAGGAAGTTATATTTTGTTCACATTTAAACCTCTATAATTTAATCAATCATGACTACCATAACTGCCCTCTATTTATTATGGCCATCCTCCTTTATAGAGCCTATGGGCCCAACAGGTGTATGAGATAACTTGCTGATTCTATATTTTCTCTTGCAAGTAAATCCATGCGGAAGCTGCTATTGCAGTTTGTGATTTCACAAACTGCAATAAAAAAGGTGTTAAGCCCAACTTGTCCACTATGAGAGACCCAGGGTATACAACACCAAGCGGAGAATACACACCCAGCGGTCTAAGAAGTTTAGCCGACTTATCTAAACCTGCTATCTTTTTTTTACAGTACCTTTGAGATGTAGGCCTAGGTCACGTTGTACAGTAGGTTTACTGTAGGTCAGGTTGTATAATGAATTATCTTTAAAAGTGTAATAAAATAATTTCCTAATTTGTACAGCACAACCTATTCTAATTCTAGTTTGAGAATGGTTTTCAAACCTACTGCAGTTAAATTAACTCCTGTTTATACCTGGACACTAGATTTGGATATTTTGGTAATGTTGTTAAACCGAAACCGTGTGTGTGTGCGTGTGTGTGTGCGTGCGTTCCCAAACTTAAAAAAAAAAAAGTTTTGTGGATTTAGTTTTGAATGGGTTGTTGTTAATGCCAACTGAGCTGTTCTCCTCGTCTCATTGCATTGTGAATTCTCCTTTTGCTTCTCATGGAAGTCATAAGCAACTGTTTTAAAGAAACTCGCCCGGTCAAAGTTTCACTCTGGCGCTGTTCATGGCTCACATTCAGATCAAAGTGCTTTGTACTGTAAGTCACTGTTAATTAATTTGATGCCACTTGTGGAGCTGCACATTCGTCTGAAGTCAGGTAAAAAAATAAAAACGTTCACTCACAACTTGTGCTACAACCATGTGCTGGAGTACCCATAAAGATATACTAGACGGTTTGCTTTGGAATAAAAGACAATACAGGGTCAAATCTGGACAGAATTGCTTTCCCACATGCTAAGGGCTTGTCTGGGTTAACCTAGTTAGTTTGATATGGTTATTCAACCCAGACCTTATTAAAGTGTTGCTTCAAATTGTACAGTAGCACAGCATCACTGACAGCTTCATGCAATGCTATACTGTAACTATGTTCAAGGCATTTCAGAGCTCATAAAAAGTAACATCCTAATATGTGGGAAACAAATTGAAATACATGTCCCAATGTATAATTTTACAGAAACATGGATTCAATTATTTTTAATAGTTAATGAATCTTTAAAAAGTATTATATTGCTATTGTTTTGGTGGTGTTCAATACAAAGTCATATTTTGTCCCTTTTTAGTAGCATCTGCAATGGAAGCAAGAAGTAATGTATAGGAATGTATAGGATCTATGGTTTTATGACCATTTCTTTATAACCTAGAAAGTCTTTTAGTGCTGAAGCTTTTGTGTTTCATTTGGGCTAGCCTCTGATTAACTAGTCTGTCTTGTCTTTCTGTGTAGTTATATCTGTATGTCAAAGCAATCCTATTGGATTATTCTATAGGCAAAATTGCTTTATTTCCTAATAGTGAAACTTTTTGTTTACCATTATCATTAGCGCACGCATGTCTGTCTGTCTGTTGTCTATCTTGTTTCTTGTCACATGGAAGAAATTCACTGGTAAATTAAGTTTACTGTAGTTCAAATTTTATTTTGCTCAGTTTTTGAACCTCAAATAAAGTTTAAGACATCCATCGTTGTCTAGACAACAGGAATGAACTATGCCATACTGTTGAGCACAGCTACTACGTTCCTGTATCCTGTACTACAGTATATTGGATTTGTGTTTGTGAATTTGTGTTTGAACAGAGCTTTCTCTAGCTCTTAACAGTAAGTCTGATTCCATCATTATACATTATGGGAGATAACATTTTCATATGGTCTGGGTTGAAAAAGTATCCTTTAAAACGTAGGTTAGAGGTTGTAGGCTTATTCATTCTGGAGCTTTTTAACTGACACAGGCACCCGTCTGGAAACTTCTGAACCGTTTGTTAATGCTCTCGGTCTGTGATTGCAGCAATTACTGTCATTCCAGGGCCACTGCAGGTCAACGCTGCAGGTTTACCATTAATGAATGGGCCAGCATGTTCATTTTTGGACCAACACAAATAGGAATCAGAAGTGGGGGAAATCAACCTGCCCTCCTTAGTTCAAGTCATGTCCAATATTTCTCCAGTGCTCTTTAAACATCTAGGAATGGCACAGTACCACTCGCATAGGTTAAATGAAGTGAGACATGACAGACCATGATTCAGCAGAGGCAACATAAGGTATATGTTAATTCAGCAGCCTTCCTTAAAGTTTAACTCAAGTTGTATTTACTTATGCCTTGACTTTGTACATCAGCACATTTAGCCGTTATTAAGATGCTTTAGATGTTCATTTTTGTATTGCTTTTCTGTTTGCATCATGTACATACAGTACATACAATATAAAATAATGCAATTTTTATATTCTGTAAGGGAATCATCAATAATGCCATAATGTTTTAGAACATTAATCATGAGTTTTTTTTTTGTTATATAAGGATTTAGAGGCCTAGTGTTATGTATTATAACACCTTTATTGGTTTGAATCATAGAGTAATATAATGCCTAAAAGGGTACTACATTGTTATTAGGCTAATGAGTCATACTGATCTTATGATGCATATAATCATTGAAAGGATAAACTACAGTATAATAGGGTCATGAATTTCTTAGAAAGCATGAGTTCTCACTGCCAGCCTTATGTCAAGTGGAAAACTTTCCCATCTAGTCAAGGACAAAAACAGAACATTTAGGCATATTTAATGTCTGTTTTAACACCTTAGTGCTTCATGTCAAACAATCTTTCACAACAAACATTTTAGATAAAGAAGTGTGGACAGAAGAATAGCGTATTTGTAAATCTTTACATGCAGACTTACTTTCATGCTAATTAGCATTTGAACAGTTCACTTAGTAAAATCAGTGATTGTAAGATAATGTTTTTGTTATGTTTGAGTTCAAATATCAACAGGCATTCTCCAGCATCCCGGAATGCATCTTTAATGGAGTACGCATGGTAAACAAGGCAAAATACAGTGTAAACCCATATACATTACACATTAAGCAAAACAATGTCATCATCGAAGACGAGTTTTCATTTTTAGAATATTAGGCAAAAGAGAAACATAATAGCCTAATAAAAGTGTATTTGTACAACTATAATTTGGCAAATGTAATGTTAATGTTGATCTGTAAATTAGCTTGTTATTGATACAGATGTTCCATTCAAATGTTCTTGGGTGTAACTGTGACAGTGTGCACTGTTATGATGACTGTGAGAGCTGTTATAGGCAGCTGACACTATGGGAGTATTTGTGTATGGTTCAATGATGCATACGGTACTTGTTAATTGTAATTACGTAATTTTCTCTGCATATTACTAAGTTAACTACTATGTAATTGAGAGCCTGTAATTTTAATATTAGATAGGACATCCTTGGTATTGTGGCCCGTGTAAAGGTTAATGTATAAAAGCCCTCATGAAAATGCAAAGCAGTTCTTGAGTTCCCTTGAGTAGTTCCATGCTTTGTGCAATATAGGCCAATCTATGCTTAATTCAAATTCAACAGCCTTTGCAGACATCTTGCTCACTTAGTGCTTTGTGTTACAAGTTCCACTTATTTTCTCTCTTGCTTTGGTGATGTCAAATTGAGTAATAGAAACTACACAATCAGCTTGAAATGGTGATGTTCATTTTGGGCATTTATTGTTGGTATGCTGTAGTCAGACAGATTGTTTGAGGTTTTGCCTTGTAAGCCTACTGCCAATGCGGGAAAGGGAGGTGGGATTAGGTGGCATCATGTTGGCAGGAACAGTTCCTAGTTTGCTGGTGGGGGATACCCTTTTGAACACAGCAACATTTCTTCTGTTGCCATCTCACTTTATCAGTACTGAGTATCTTGGATTCAAGGTAGTCTGTTTGTTACTGTTTTTTTTTTTAAACTTTATGTTAAAGAAGACAACAGTACCTCATCTTGGAGGAAGTGTAATTCTACTACACTGTTAGAGGAGTACGCAAATCCTGCCATGCGAAGGTTTTGGCAAAGATCTGCCTTGTGTTGTGTTTGAGAAACTACTGGTTTTCCGTGTTGAGTTAGTTTGAAAAAGACCTTTGCAATTGGCCTAGATTCTTCAAATTTTGGTACAATGGGGAGTAGGCCATTAATACCTGATTAGTACCACATTTAAGGAGTGTGAATATAACCCCAATGCGTTCTGAAAGCATGTCTGATCTGGCATTATCACAGTCATTCTTCATAAACAAAATAATTGCCCTACATCCATTTTTGTAGGTTACCTAATGCATTGTCTTCTTTCAACATTCATAAATAGTTGTAAATAGCTTCAGGCTCCACATTTTCTCAGGTTGGTATACCAGTCCATAACCTTGAAATCTTTTTGGCATCTTATTTTACCTTCATTGAAACTGGACTTAATACGGAATAAGTCTGACATTTTCCATTGTGCCTCTAAGAGTCTGCTCAATATAGAATAAACCTAGAAGTCCGTATTCTATTTTAATTGAACGTTGTTTGAAAGTATATATATTATGCTGTACCTGGGGCAGGTAGCCTAGTGCTCTGTGAACGTTAGTAATAAAAAATAAATAAAATAAGAATACCTGACCTGAATACCTGACCCGTATGAGTCCCTTTGGGTATAAGCATTTAAATCACCAATTTGTACTCGTTTTCAATAAATATTCACACACAAACCTCCTTAGTGGTAAATTGTACTATTAATGCAGCGTTTATTTGTGATTATTTCTTATGATCTCATCATGGCCGTTCCCTTAAGGGCTTGCTACTTTCTGAGCCAGCTTTCAGCACAAGTTGCTTAGCATCTGTAGCGACGCATTAGAGGAGAAGAAAGTGTTATTATGCAATCTAGAATGCCAACCACCCCCACGCTGCCTTAAGAAGCCCTCCCAAAACACAGATTATACTGTTCTTTTTTGACATGCCTCTGTGAGGGAAAAAAAACCCTAGAATAACCTTAGCAGGTTGTACAGACTTTTTGAACAACAAGATTATAAAACGATGTAACAAATGTGATATGCTATAGCAGATTATGCATGAACCTCACAGAGTGAACTCAGTCTGTTTTTCAATTCAAAACTCCTACCTTACCCTGGGTTTGTTTTCAGCCTCATGCGTGCCATGCTGTCTCTGTTTGGTCTGTTGGAACCATGTTTTCACACGCGGCGCTCCAATGGATAGGATTACATTTACTCCATTCATTTAGTCTATCATTCCATTCACACATTTAAAGGTATCTCATCTTATTTCTTTCTTTATTGCTTGTAGATTTAGTTTTATGTTTTCCACCCATCCTGTTACTCTGCTAATAAACGCACACAAATGAGTCCTTAATAACACAGCCCAGGCTTACCATTGCATATTGATATGTTATACACTAGGCCAGATATTTTCAGATTTTTCCTTAGAAATTCAGTCAAATAATGTTAAAAAGAATAAATACTTTCTGTAAAAAATTAGATGATGTTGTGTAAGAAATGAAAACATTTAAACCAAAGGTCTTCAATATTAGAAGGCAGCTGATGACTTACTCCACCGTTATGGTAAAAGTGCTGGATTTGTTATGCATATTAGATTAGCTCTTTGTAATTTGGGTGTTTTGAAAATAAGAGAATAGCTGCTGTTAGTATTGTTGTATGATTATGATGAGTAAGCAATGACGATGGTGGTGGCTTCACATGTTACATTAGATGAAACTGCTTTTCTTCAAAACAAACTTTGACTTAGTTGGCAAATTATAAATTACACTGACTTGCCAACACTTACAGCGTAGCAGGTCAAGATGCCCCTGGGGCCAGGAACAAAATGTAAATGTCGTTGGTTATGGTATTGTTATTCTGAGTCAACAATACCCCTTAATTTGCATATTAGAGTAATGCATAATGAAGAATGACAGCTACTGAGGTGTGCATGTGATAATTCTAGACACAAACTGGAATGTACCTTGCTAACTTCTAAACATTTAACTATTTTAATTATTTAATGCATATTAAAGTCGTGGAGGGCCTGTAGACTGTATACATTACTACGTTTTTCAAACAGTGTGTATTGCAAGTACTGTAAAATACATTGGTCAACCATTTGCCTTTAACACCTTTGGACATTGTATGAATAACTAGAGTAGGCCTAATTATAAAACTTGGTTCCTCTCTTAAATGAAACAGGACCACAGGTCTATCCAGACTGTTGTTCTCACAGGGCCAGAATCCACTTTAGCTTGTCCGGGCTAGTAGCTAGCCTCTTTGCAGTACACTCAGGGAAGCAGCCACTTGCTTGAGGACTGTGCAGCAAAGCCCATCCCCCTCCTTCCACTTTCCCTCCATATTGTGCTCTTCCCCATTTCCCTCAGTGTTGTAAATTACAAACGACACAAACCTCCCGGCCTAATGCCTTGCCATGGAAGGCTTCCAAGCTGCACTGTTTGGAGAGCCAAGAGGCTGGCTTCATTGATAACACCGGGCACACTGTCTGTCCCTCTCTTCACTAGCAGCAGGAATAGGCCAAGATGGGCCCTTCACTGGACCAAAAGACGTCGGACGTTTTTTCCCACATTCTGTCACTTTTTTTCCTGAGGTTTGAACATATATCTCAGTGACAACAGTGTTAGCAACGTCAGCTTGCGCAAATTACCATCATTTGTTATTTGTTATTAAACAACATCATTTATTAAATATGAGACAACTAATGAAATTTCTAGCTTTCACTTGTCAGAAAATTTTCTAAATGTATACTTTGTTACTGCTTGAATTTTTATATTGGGAATTTCATGGTAATAGGAGGCACAGGGCTCATTCTCCTCAGTTATATACTTAAAAAAACAATAACTTAAACTTTAGGCTTAAACTGAATCATAAGATACTTTATGAATTTAAATATTTATTCCTACGAATTCCCTCATCTCTTACTCTCTAATTCTAATAAAACACGCTTGAAAATAATACGTTAGTTTTTTTAAGCCAGCTGAGAACAAAATGTTATGTGTATGTTGACTTAATTGATAAAAACTGTAAAACTGAAAATAAAAGCCGGGTCCCAAATAAAAGCCGGGTCCCAGACACCGGAACCTTTTACTGGCCAGGGGTGGCTAAAGGGTTTTGACAAATAAAGTCTCAAGAAGACTGGTCAGTTTATTTATATAGGCTACCATACGTTCTTTGTATGTAGCCTAATACAACTTCTGCCTATTGGATCATCTGCTTGAGCTACCGTAGTTCTACGATACTTAAAATTAGCATATTTATTTTTAAATAAAGCATTGTCAATGTGTGGAGAGTGGCACAGATGAGAATGTGTCAATAAAGGGACTGGTGGTAAGGAGAAGTAGCAGTCCCTACCACCTAACTGCTCCCGGTGGTTGGTCGCACCTTGCATGGCCGCAATCACCATCGGTGTGTGAATGGGTGTGTGAATGGGTGAATGTGATGCAAAAATGCTGTAAAGCACTTTGGATAAAAGTGCTATATAAATGCAGTCCATTAGATCTGTTAAATTTATTCTGTAAATGTTTCTCAAACTATGAGCTCCAAAGTACTAGCCTACTGTTAATTAACAGATGTATCGGCATTAGCCTTTGTCTCAGTTTAGGGGCACTATGCTAAATTTTGATATTGTCTTTGTCGATTGCTCATCTGCTATCATTAGTCAAATGAAGACCAGATACAATTACATTTAACCTTTGCCCTGCAACATGGTGTTGCTTATGCTTTTTTACATTTCCTGGCTACAACATACTTGTTAAATACTAGTTTAGCTTTTTACCCCATTTTACATTACTGTGTAGGTTATATGTGGGCTATTAGCCGATCACATTGACAGGCATGTTGCTCACTCACTGGCAGTATGTGTGTTGTAATCCACTGCTCTGTTGTACAATGAGTGTAGCCGGAAAATAATGATTGCTCGTTAAGGATAACGAACTAAGCAAGCAGTCTCTAAACAAGGATTTAAAGACAACCTATTCTTAATTTTTTCAATTCAATTTTCCAACAGAAACCATACAAATAATATTCACACTGTTAATACATTTTATCATATTTCCAATATTTTCTCAGCAAGTGTTTTGTGTGAACGTAATTAAATTCTTGTCTCAAAAAAGGCTGGCTGAAAAGATAGATTAAAGCAAATAAAAGCCTGGGCTATTATATGCAGTTTTACGGTATTATAATTTTGTGACCTTATTATGTATTAAACGATGCTTTGTCTTAATTAATGTAATTTTGTGATCAAATCTCAGTTGAAACATTTTAACATTTGACACTGTAAAAGGCTGTGACTTATGTGGTGGAGTATGTGGAAGTTTGATCAATCTGCTAAGCCCTCTGTGTTTCACGATCTTATCTGATACAGCGCCTCTGATCAGGAGTCTTTAGTCCTGGCTCGTGTTTATTATGCAAAACATAACCCCACACTGCAAAGTGCAATGAGTTCATAGTGACTATTTGGATTTAACAGGGTGATATGTACTTTATTCCTACTAACCAGTAAACTGATACAAATGGATGTTGTTGTTGCGTCATTGCAGACTGTGCTAATTGGAGGAACTAACTGTTCTGTCAATGACGGTACAGTGCATGCTATAGTGTGCATACCGGCATTTCATTGCAAATATCGTAATTACTTGAATTAGTCAGGAGCAGTCTAACATATGTTGAGTCTTGAGTTATTTAAAGTTACAGTAACTGATTGTGGACTAATACACTTTTTGTCAAATTCTGCATCTCCTTGCAGTCTGGTAGTTTATTCTCTGTACGTGCTGAAATAAAAAATCAGGTATTTTTACACAGCCCTTAAAATCGGACCATGACAACATTATCCTAGCATTTGCAATGTGTTTCCATTGTGGGGTTGATCTTCTGAGCGAGCACCCGATGGCATTAAAGGGAGAGGGGTTTTTAATTTGATCTAAATTCAAATTGGGCAAGCGTTCTCATGAATTACTACCTTTTAATATGGGATGAAACCTCATCCATCCACCCCTCTTCCTCTGCTTATCCGGAGTCGCGTCGCAGGGGCAGTAGCTCCAGCAGAGAACCCCAAACTTCACCTTTCTGAGCCACATTAGAAAAGATCTGACTAGGGGATCCCGAGGCATTCTCCAGGCCAGTGTGGAGACATAATCTCTCCACCTAGTTCTGGGTCTTCCCTGAGGCCTCCTCCCAACTGGACGTGCCTGGAACACCTCCTTAGGGAGGCGCCCAGGTGGCATCCGTACTGGATGCCCATACCACCTCCATTGACTCCTTTCAACGCAAATGAGTAGCGGCTCTACTCCGAGTTCCTCATGGATAGCTGAGCTTCTCAACCAATCTCTAAGGGAGACGCCAGTCACCCTCCTGAGAAAGCCCATTTTGGCCAATTGTACCTGTGATCTAGTTCTTTCGGTCATAACCCAACTTTCATGACCATAGATGATGGTAGTAACGAAAATTGCCAGATAGATATAGAGCTTTGCCTTCCGACTCAGTTCTCTTTTCATAACAATGGTGCGGTAAAGCGATTGTATAATTGCTACCACTGCTCCGATTCTCCGGCCAATCTCCCGCTCCATATTTCCCTTACTCACAAACAAGACCCCGAGGTACTTGAACTCCTTTATTTGGGGTAGGGACTCATTCCCTACCCGGAGTTGGCAGTCCATCGGTTTCCTGCTGAGAACCATGGCCTCAGATTTAGTGGCCCTAATCCCAACCACTTCACACTCGGCTGCGAACCGATCCAGTGAGTGCTGGAGGTCACGGACCAATAATGCCATCAGGACCGCATCATCTGCATAAAACAGCGACGAGATCCCCAGGCTACCGAACCGCAACCCCTCTCCACTATGACTACGTCTCGATGTCCTGTCCATGAATATCACAAACAGGATTGGTGACAAAGTGCAGCCCTGGTGGAGACCAACCCCCACTTGAAACGAGTCCGATTTACTGCAGAGAATCCTTACACAGCTCACGCTTTGGACATGCAGGGATTGGATTGCGCTTAAAAGGGACCCCCTCACCCCATACTCCCGCAGCACCTCCCACAGTATCTCCCGGGGGACCCGGTCATATGCCTTCTGCAGATCTACAAAACACATGTAGACAGGAAGAGCATACTCCCAGGCTCACTCCAGGATCCTTGCGAAAATAAAGAGCTGGTGGTTCTTCAATCTGAGGTTTGACAATCAGCCGAACCCTCCTCTCCAGCACCTTGGAGTAGACTTTACCAGGGAAGCTGAGCAGTGGGATACCCCTATAATTGGCACACACTCTCTGGTCTCCCTTTTTGAAGAAGGGATCCACCACCCCAGTCTGCCACTCTTGGCACTGTTCCCGACTTTCACGCGATGTTGAAGTGGCATCCAAGACATCCCCTCCACATCCAAAGATTTTATTTTCTGGGCAGATCTCATCAATCCCGGGGCTTTGCCACTGTGGAGTTGTTTGACTACCTCATTGAGCTCCCCCAGGGAAATTTACAATGATCCCCCATCAGCCTCCAGCTCAGTCGGATTTAGGAGTTCCTCAAAATGTTCCTTCCACCCCCCAATTACTTAGTTGTTGTCAACAGCGTCCCTTCCATGCTGTACATAGCTTGGATGGCTCCCTGCTTCCCCCTCCTGAGGTGGCGGGATGAAGCATCATGATATACCTAAACAATGGAATGCCACACACTGTATACAAAAAGGACTGGCAAAGTCCAGTATGCCAGTGTTAGACTGATATTACCCTCTACTTTAAAACATCATTGAGGATTTAGGTTATTTTTAGGATGCATTGTACCTTATTATGGTTTTACACCAGACATCTCTGAAAAGGAAATCATGCTGCATCCAAATAATCTAAGCATTTCATTGATATTTTAAATTGGCATGATTATTTTCACATTACATTCACTCACATCTTTTAAACCCATTTAAACTTGTGAATGCAGTATTTGGCAAAAACTATATTATCAATGATAGACTTTTACTTGTTGATGCGTATAGAAAAAGAATAACGAGATGCTTTTTGCAGGTTTTATTTGGTCCAAACAAGCCACATTCTCACGGCTTAGTGCACCAGGCATGGGAGCTTTTTTATTGGTACTTAGCTCATTCTAGCTTTAAGGATTTCTGCCTCAGCTACAGTAATTGATTTTATTGAGGTATTAAGTTAGAGTTAAAAAGCTCTAAGATAGCAGTGCCAAGAATGTACATTTTCAGATGTTTGATTGACTTGCTCTTATATGCTTATATTGCTAGTGATAGTGGCCTGGGAGGTTATTTCCCAGCTGAAATGCCTTGTGTGATTTCTCATCATAGGTTTACCTGCAACAACTTTGTGTATGCACATACTTTAAGTTTCTTTATGGTTGAATTTTAATATTGTCTCTTTTCTAAAATTGTAATTTTTTCTGTTTTTTTCAGAAAACACAAAAACTGAACCACATATTGAAATAGGCCATTATACTACAGGGGTAATTACATGATCTGTTCAACTGAGGATTTCTAGGCGATTTTACCAAAGGTGGCTAATATGAAAAAAAATTGATTTGGCAAAAAATGACTTAGACCATTCTTTTAGGAAGGTGACAATATTGAAAGCCCTAGTTATTGTATGGCTCATCCTATTAATGGATCCTGTTACCTTTTATAGCTTCATATACCTGAGGGGTGTGTAAAGGATGCATAAAACCTCTAGCTGTTTCACCACCTGTCAAGCCCCTCCATATCTGTCAGCCATAGTGTGATGGGCTCCCTCACCATTCAGCAGTGCTTTCAGTTTTCACAGAAGAGAGCAGCACCTGACCCCAGGCCCATTCATCTAGTCCCTCCAGTGTCCCATTGATGTTGGTCCATATGACTGAGGCCCATTGGAAACTCCACACAGGGGACCTTTTAACAACAAACGCAGCCAGCTCCGACAGCAAGCTGCTTGTCTGAATGGACAACAATGTAATTCCTGCAGTGTGTGTGTGTGTGTGTGTGTGTGTGTGTGTGTGAGAGGGAGAGAGAGAGAGAGAGAGAGAGATAGTTTCTAGTGTAATACCACTGCCTAGTACTTCTTAAACTTTTTGACCCATGACCCCATTAAAAGGTGTGTATGGCATGCACTACAAAACATTAAAACATAGATAATCATTAACACCATTGAAATGTACAGTAAGCACATTATATTAAAGGTGATAAAAGTGCCATCTCATCTCCAGCATGAACCTCTCTTTAAAGGTACTGTACACGCCTCGATTGCATTATAGCAACCAGAACCTCATATTTCTTCACTTCGATACACCGCTGTACAGGGCATGGGTAGAGAATGCTTTCCTTTTGTTATAGTTTAACTTATTTTGATGATAAACTCTATGATTTGCCTTATGTGTGTTACACGCATGCTTTATTGCTTTATCGTGTTGTGCAGAATGCCAATACCATATTCCTTGCAGGTGAAGTTTGTGGAATATAGTGATGAGTCATTCGCGAATGATTAGTTGAATATGAACTAATCCTTTTACTGACTTGGTACTCATGATTCCTTTGAGTGCAAATGGGTCTTCGGGTTTTCTGAGTCTTTGATTCTTCTTGCTGAAGCACGACAATTAATATTGTTACTAACACAGCTGCACACAAAATGGGCTTCCAAAACTGTACTTTCTTAAGTTAAATAAACTCCAGTATTTAATTAATTGTTCACCTGATAGGGACACTAACCCAAATGATCAAAAATATTTTAATCTTGTGTCTTTCATTCATTGCGTCATGTGACTACTACTGTATATCGCTAGGGACAGGACTCAAAATAAGCAATCGTTCTGAGTCTTTAAGTCTTTGATGCTTATAGTTATAGTTGACCCTTAACATTATTTGTAACTAAATGGCAATCGGCAAGTAGCCTAGAACATAAATGTGGATATAAACCAGTCCACTGGGCCAGAAATGTACAAAATGTCAAATGTTTCCATTCCAAAAATGAAGTAAAGATTGAGGGTTGAACTCGTCATCTCAGGATAATTTCCATTCTTTAATTGTTCACGTGATATGGACACACTAACTCAAATTAATGACATTATCTGGATCTTATGTTCTTGGCTCATTTGACACCAGCTTCAGCAACAGAGACTCAAAAGAACCAAAAGACTAAAGACTTACACTGAACAAGATTCAAAGATCAAGATCGCTTAGAAGTTCCGGACTTCCCAACACTAGTTGAAAAGTGAAATCTGATGTATTTAGAACCTATAGTGTCTGAGACACAATCTTGTTTTAGATAGGAACTACCTCACACCAGTATTTGTGCGTGATGTGATATGTGAAATTGTACTGAATACCTTTGGCCAGCTGGGTAAACTGTGAATTAGAGACGGCGTCTTTATGCCAAAAGATCCATGGTGCTAACCGTCATCTTCAATGACTTTGTGTTGAACTAATCGAGAACGCTGCATTCTCTACCTTAATATTCAGTATACCACTCACATACACACACACACACACACACACACACACACACACACACACACACACACACACACACACACACACACACACACACACACTGCCACATTCTCTTCACTTATAAATGCAGGTAAATAAGTCTAGGTTAGGTTGCATTGCAATATAGTAAAATAAATTAAGGAAGTGTGTACTTAAGGCCTAATCAATCACAAGTGGAGATACTATAAATATATGACATGGAGTTGCTACCAGCAAGGGAATATGGCTATCTCTGGTAACGGAAAAATGGGTCAAAGTGACTTGATTAAACTGGAATTTCTGTCAGTGTTTTTTTTACTTGAGGAAGAGGTAGACTTTACCAATGGGTTCCCATCAGCCTAAGATTACACTATATTTGTCAGCACTTAAGTATTTGGAAAAATAAGGGGAAGGGGGCTATGATAATGAGTGTCCACAACAGATACTGACCCCCACCCCGACACAAACCTTCCAAGCATCATGCCTATTTATAGTGGGAATTGCACTATGGAAAAATATGACAAAGATACATTCCATAAATAATCTGGGAAAGGTTCTCAGGCCTAATTTGGGATTTTGGGTGGATGGATGGATGACCAGATTGACAGATCAATGCATTTGATAGATTGACTTCTGGTTCTGATTTATAATTTACTGTACCGGTAAATGTAGTCAGTGAATGTAAGACAATGCCATTTTTTCCAATTCTAGATGCCCGCTCTGTGTGCGAGCGCTAGCTCTGCAATGCATTTTCATTGTGTGGGGCAGAGCTTCTGAGGGAGCACCCTAATGCATTGAAGGGAGAGGTTTTTATTTTGATTGAGTTCAAATATCAACAAGCATTCTCCAGAAATACTGACTATACCTTTAATGGGCATATTCTCATTTTCATGTTCAATTCATGCCATACTTTTTAACAGTGGTTGGAGACATCAGTGGTGCCTTCATGTCTTGTTAGAATGTCCACCGGAGTCGCCACAGTCACAAATCACACATTTTAGTGTGTCTGTTAAAGAAACATTCCTTTGCATTGTGAATTACCGTTTAATGACCAGTGTTGTCAGCGGGGGTTCAGGTGACACAATTCACAAAATACTGGAACTGCAGTAACCTTTTTCAGAGGTTAACAGCCTCTGAATGTTTTGTGTTAGCTGATACACACGCACGCACGTGCGTACCCAGGTCATGGATTAGACAGCCCCAGATGTCGGCCGGTAGTGGGGGCTTATATAGGCCCTCAGACAGACACACTCTTGCATGGACACACTTTCTGTGGCACGTTGCCAAGCTCCATGCTCCAGAGGTTCAGAGTGGGTTAGCTGCCCCACCCCCCCCCCCCACTCTTGCCCTCCTCCATTCCACCTCCAATTCACCCAGAAGCAATTATGGCAGCTAAGGAGCTATTAATAAACAGAGTGTTTTTGCCTTGCAGCTTATTCATAGAAGACAGTAGTTTTTCCTTCTTTTTGTGGGAAAGTGGAAAATATGCCGTCGTCGTGTGGGACAGTGAAACAGAATGATTTGAAGTGGAGCTACTGTGTGGAAAGACAGCCAGTGTGTGTGTGTGAGGGGGGGGGGGCGGGGGGGGGTAGTGTCAGGCATGGTCTAGCTAACTGTGTAGATGTCAATCAGCCAGCCACCGTTAACCTGGAATGTGATGACTGATGACACAGAACAATAGAATTGATATGATTGATTATTCAATCTTTTTTATTTCAGTGTATGTCACACTTTATATTAACAATGCCCCTAAACCATTAGCAACAGATTAGATTAATACGATTTTTGATAGATTCAATATACGTGTTGATAGTTAAAAGTGTTTTCTCTTTATGAAGAACAGGTTTTTTTTTTAATCTATGTACCCACACTATAACCCCTTTGATAAACAATATACACTTTTATTTATTTATTTTTGTTAACAAAGGCATACGGTATTACAAGTAATGTCTGGTACATTAAATTCACCTCATCAGTTATATGTATGTGGAGAGACAGCTGCCATAAAAGGATTTGAACTTAACTGTGAAACATCACAGTGCTACAGAATGACTGTGTGTGTGTGTGTGTGTGTGTGTGTGTGTGTGTGTGTGTGCGTGTGCGTGTGTTTTGCTCTCAGTAGGGATATTGAGGTAAACCATTTTGTTGTTAATCTTTGATATCAATTGTATGGGTGGAATAATCGTTGTGACTTTGACGTCACTACTATCTACTCTATGGTTAGCCACCCTGAGTTTGAAATCTAGGGTTAGTATCAGTCTAGAACCTTTCAGTTCAAAGCGCTTCTCATGAAGACATGCATTTCAATCAATCTTCCTATATGACTTGACTTCTTACCTTAATCTGACCCGAATATAAAATCAGATACAGCTCTAGTGGAAGTATTTAGATTATGTCAGTTGGAACATGGCAACTGACATTTACTCAAGGGCTAGTAGCAGCCAGGGCAGTGTAAATCGTATAGCCCTGGGTTTAGGGTAGCCCTGCGGTTAATAATGTGTGTGTGAATCGTATAGCCCTGGGTTTAGGGTAGCCTTGGGGTTAATAATGTGTGTGTGAATCGTATAGCCCTGGGTTTAGGGTAGCCCTTGGGTTAATAATGTGTGTGTGAATCGTATAGTCCTGGGTTTAGGGTAGCCCTGGGGTTAATAATGTGTGTGTGAATCGTATAGTCCTGGGTTTAGGGTAACCCTGGGGTTAATAATGTGTGAAAAGGGGCTAGGGCAACAAACTCTTTCGCATTGAGGGGTCCAGAGTGATACTCACCACGGCAAAATTAAATTGGAGCTCAGGAGATCAGCATGGTCTCACAAGACCTGGTAGCCTATTTACTCCCCCTTGCATTGGGGCTTTGTGTTTTCCTTTTGTTTTCCAGTCATTCATTTTCCAAGCGGGAAGCTCCGGTGCTGAGAAATGAATACAACACGGAAGTGCCAAACCCTGCAGTTCATCGTATGGCCACTTGAGGCTGGCTGCAAAAGGGAGTCAATCCCCCTAGACTCCAATGTTAAAATGTCAGAATTTACAGCAAAAATACAGCCTTATTAAAAATACAAACAGTTTTGGTCTTCCCATTTATGCCAACTGTACAGGGGGTGAATTTTTAATAACTCACCAGTAAAAACAGTAAAAACAATATTAGCATTTTTTACATGTATACATCATTATAATGAATTGTGGAAAATAGGGAGGGGCGTTACAGGCGGAGTGAGGTACTGCAATGATGACGACGGCCAGAGCAGCACAGCACGGTGTTCTAATGCGCTCTTGAGAGAAGCTATGGGTAACGTCACGGAGGGTTTGTCCATTTATATATACAGTCTATGTTGACAATGCCACTGCCAATTCTGTAAATAAGTTCAGCATCAGTTTTCTTTTTTCTTTTGTAGTGCTACATTTGAAATTGTGTTTTTTTTCTTTCGTCATTAGCCTAACCGTGCCACCTAGTTTCAAATTGTGGCCTCCCTAGCAAACACACTTGGCTGCTTGTAGATGCGAAAACATTGATTTTAGGTTGTGAAGTTTGTGGCTCTGTGTGTGGCTCTGTGTGACATACTTTACTGCATGTCTACTGTATGTGTGTATTTGTGTGTATTTGTGTGTGCCCGGGTGCATGTGCGAATACATACAGTACACAGGTTGAGTGAATATGTGGCAAGTTCTAATACAGTAGCTTTGATCCAGGCCACCCTTTTGTCTACGATGCATGCCTAGAGGTGGCACTGTGAAAAATGAAAAAGCTTGTTAAATTCCCTTTGTGTTTCGGCTTGGGAGGAATAGCAGACTTGCCAATATTTATCTTTTCTCCAACGATGCAAATACAGCATCTCATATTTTGCCCTTTAGGCTTTAATCCAATTGAATTATTGTACAATGGTTTGCCATGATTTCAGTAGTCAGCGCTAAGATAAAGTAATATTTAAAGTATGTCTGTTCAGTCTATACTGAACAGAATATATATATTCTGGTCAGTACCATAGCAAAGACAGAGAAGGACAGGACCTGCTTTAGGCATTGCAACTACATTTTCCATTTGCCATTCTCATGCTCATAGTTCTGTGAGAAAGTGAAATAATGGTGTTAGAATTTTACAAACAGTTTGAAGAACTGGTTCTAAACAATCTAATGAATTGTTGAATGGAACTGAGAACACCTAGCCTTGCGAGACAAGCTTCAGTTTAATTTTGATGTGTGAATCAGTCTGGAAAGTTTAGGAATCATTGTGAATGTGTCCGAGTAGCAGATTAACTTTCCAATCATCGTCGTGTTTATAGCTATACGGGCGTGGTTTGGGTGTGCCGACCATGGGCCGACAGCGAAAATGACCAGATGGTTCATCCAATCAACTGCCAAGTATTTTTTTGAAAGTACCTGCCACTCACAAACTGTTTCAATGTACGACTCCCCAGGTGGACTTGTGACAACAATTCCTCTGGCATGTCAGGTTAGAAAATACCAACCTTTGTGATAAATCATTCCAGTCTTCCCATTCATCATATTTCTCAGGCTAATTGTTATTAGCTGTATTAGAAGATTGTTCAACACCCATATCTGGAAAGTTCTGATAGAATCATATGGATCCATTCTGTTTGTTTGTTGATTTCCTTCAGCATCCACTTCGTGTAAATTTTCAGTGGACCGCATACTGTATTTGATGTCAATGTGTTATGATGATGGGGTGTTTGCATATCATGTGTGACGTACACATTACGTGGCATATTTGCTCTAAACAACTTACAGAGCAGTTAGTGAGTTTACTACAGTGAGCAAATAAGGGCCACCACGTGATATACTTTGTAAACACCCATGGGTGTTTAGTGTGAGAATACTAATCAACATTAGTTCACACAACTTTAAAAACAGTGAGTCAGGTCTGTGTGCACGTACATGCATGACTCACACAGACTCCGCACACCTATTTACAACCGGGCCTATCTGCATGTAAACGACCAGCTCCAAGACAATCTGATCACACAGCGGAGGCTTCACCCCGGCCTGTTTGTTTCCTCGGTGAGAATATCGCCGAGGCTGAATGGAAACTTCATTTGGCAGGGGCTAATATTAGCCCGGGCCTCTGGAAAATTCCTTTTAAATGATCACAAGCTGAGAAAAGGCAAAGAATTTGTTTAGCATTTTCCTGACAATATTCTCTGTGTACACGGCAGGGATTTGTTCCCTTGATTGTACAGTAGCAAATAGGAGGGTCCTGGGAAAGCAGAGATGCTTGCAGTGGGAACTGGTTGAGTTCATGTGACGGGAGAGGTCTTTTTGGCGGTTTGACTGTTCCGGGGTCTGTCTCTTGAGTTTGTATAGCATCAGAATAAATAATAAAGTGAATAATAATAAAGGCTTGGTGTTTGCTAGCATGTTCTTCCCTTACGTCTGGAACATTAGAGTCATATGAATTCATATGAAGTATGTGAAAGTACACAGGCTCTGGGTATAAATGGCTTGCTTCTTAAGTAAAATCCAATTGTTAGCTAAGCTGCAGTAAATTGTTACTGTACATTAAAGTCCAATTTATTGTAAGATAATTGTAAGCTAATGTACTTGTCAATTTCACCAAATATTTCCTCCATTTCGCTGTCTTGTCGTTCTCTGAACGTGCTGAAAAAATAATCTGGTGCTTCACCACTGCCCTGGCTCCGTAAATAGGAACAAACAAAGTGACGAACACTGCTCACAACAATGCTCTTGGCTTTGCAATGCATTTCAATGTGCAGGGCGGAGCTTCTGAGGGAGTTTGTTTTGATTTGAGCTCAAAGTTAGCAAGCGTTCTCAAGATTGACTGACTATCCTTGCCTATCAGCCAATGAACATCTACTACCCACTTCCTGAATGTGCTGTCGAGCTTACAGGAGCATCAGACCTTCAGCACAGAGTTGCTTATGTGACATGTGCTAATGGACTGACCAGGCTGAGGCTAAGGTTGACATGGCCTTTGCTTCCACTTGTTCAGGGTATATTAGCACTTTTCTAGTGGTTATTGATGACAATTCCTAATATTCATACTGTAATGTGTAATGTCTGATATGCTAGTCATTATTTCCATTGTTATGTACGGTGCATTGTGTCAATAGTTCTCATAGTAGAGGTAGGCTACAGTACTGTTTTTATTATCTGTTAATAAGACACCTATACTGTATGTCCATATGGTTGCACAGGTGGGTTTCAAGTCATTACAATTTCAAACAAACAAGTGTCTCTGTACTCACCCAAGCATGCTTATTATGGAGCTACTGTGTTTTCTGGGACCAGAGGACTAAAGTTTTGAAAACGGCTGCATTACGTGATACTCCAAAGTTCTACAAAGATGATTGATGATTTGATTTGATTTAAAAACCTGTTTACACTTTGATACATTATTGTCAATTGTAACATGTGTAACCGGGGTCCGTCCCACTCGGGACGCGAACCCCGCTCTCCTGTGTAGAGAGTGGATGCTATACAAGGTAGGCTAAAACCCAATGGGCTCTGGTGTATGTCGCCAGAGCATGTGCTAACCAGTGGACCACCGTTACATAATGCTATTTGTTCCCTCTTATTGATCTATGCTGCAAATTTGAATTATGAGCTTTATCAACACTACAGCGTATGATGCCAATGTCATAACCTGTGTGTTCACTAGGTAAATCCCACCTCGCCATAGTTCAGAGGGTTAACAACGAGGGTGAAGGCGACCCATTCTATGAGGTTCTTGGTATCATCACACTTGAAGATGTCATAGAAGAAATCATCAAGTCGGAGATCCTGGATGAGACTGATCTGTACAGTAAGTTCTCCACTTTATTTTATGAGCTTTACCCCCCCGCACCCTTTACTCAGCTCCTTCATGCATTTTTCTAAGTTGTAGTGGCAGGAGTCAGGCTCAGCGCCGGGGTGCAGTTACACTTTAAAGGAGTATTGTAATATCTGGTGTAATGCAGGTGTTTCCCAAAATGATTGTATATTTTGAGTTACAGTATCAGAATGTGGAATGGTAACACTTTGTAACACTCTGTTTGTTCTCGGAAAGGCTCCACGTTTACTTAGTTAGTTTGAACTTTACTTTTTCTGAAGAAGTGTCACCCCATGACCCATGACCACCCGCTCAGAGAGAGAGAGAGAGAGAGAGAGAGAGAGAGGGTCACATGCCTCCTCCCTGGTTCTGCCTCACACCACACTTTCATTTTCTCCCCCTCAGCTGACAACAAGACAAAAAAGAAAATCACACATCGGGAAAGGAAGCAGGATTTCTCGGCCTTCAAGCCCACCGACAATGAAATGAAGGTTAAAATATCACCTCAGCTTCTGCTGGCTACCCTGCGTTTCCTAGCAACAGGCAAGTGGGTTGCGTTGCTGCTTCACTTCCCCCAGTGTGCCCTCAGACCCTCACTGTGGGGAAAGTGTGTGTGTGTGTGTGCGGTTTGTGTTTCCTTAACAGCGAGGGTGTGTGTATAATCAGCATTTGTGTGTGCGCGTGTGCACGTGAGTGTGCGTGATTTGTGCTGGCTACAGTAAACAAGAGTGTTGGTTTGTGTTTGTCTCATACATGTATGCTGGTGAGGAGGCGCTTAGTCACACACACACACGCACACACACGCGCACACATACACACACATGCAGGGCATCTGTGCAGACTATTTGCTTGCGTGTCATGAACTAAGGGTTACAAATTGCGATCTTAGCCCACAGCTTTGAAAACACCAACTCGGTCTGCTCACGCTGGTTTCTCAATGACATCACTCCCAGTGTCTCTGGCTCATTGTCAGGGATCTCACATACCGTAACCACCCCCGCTTTCTTTCGGGAAGTGGATTTCTGAAGGAGTTACAAGTTCAGCTACTACAGTAAGGGACAATGATTATGCCATGTTGGACTTGCATTAGAACTTTGCCCTAGCAGCTAAGACTTGATTAAGGACCCCTTAAATGCTGTTGGGGACAGTTGGTGGTTCCTTGTAGAGCCAACAGCCAACTTATACACATCACTGATTAGCCCTGTCTAACGTATTAACCTGATACAGATTTTTGTTCGTTTTCATAGGAATCAGTCGATCTGAATGGTTAAATTGTACATAGAATGGTTATTATAGTCACCCACACATTGAAAACAGCATAACCTTTTGCTGTGTCAATCAATGCTTTGCTCTCTCTAGAGGTGGAGCCATTCGGACAGGCGCAGATGTCAGAGAAGATTCTCCTGCGCCTGCTTAAACACCCCAACGTAATCCAAGAGCTGAAGTATGATGAGAAAAACAAGCGTGCAGGCGAGCACTACCTCTTCCACAGGAACAAACCTGTGGACTATTTCATCCTCATCCTCCAGGTGTGTGTAAACAACATGGATTATATGAGTTCAGTTAACACATTTGTCAACATTTGAACAGTGAGACACATTTGGTACAGATTTACCTGTAAATAATAAGATACAATTCATTAAATATTATTTGATGATTGGATTTTGGATTGGATTACAATACTCCAGAAATTGGAAATACATTCACAAATGTCACGAACTAAATTATATAATGAATAAAAGTATGTTAATTAAGTAATAATGATAATGTTAATTAATTTAGAATACATATAGGTTTAAATGTGCATTATCTTAGAATGTAACTTTTGTTAAACTGTTTTCTATGTAGGCTACTCCTGGATTGCATTATAGTGCACCCAGAATCCCCATAAAGTCCTCCCTAACACGGTTACCAGTACAGTTGTCTGAAGGGACATGGGTAGAGGGACGTGAATGTAGATATGAGTCCTTCTGAGGGAGGAGTATAGCAATGTGATGTGAAATGAGATGTGGAAGGGACATGTGCTTTCTGAGTTTCAAACTAAAATGGCATTTTCTTATGCCACCGGTTAGGGTCATTCCAGACTCAAACTGTCCTTTAAGTGTCTGGAAATACACACCTGGGTGCAAATGGCTTCTTCAGTCATAATTAGATTGAGGTGAGCTACATAGTACAGTGTTATTACAGTGCAATGTGCTGTTGTTTTAATACATACAATTCAAATATTTATCAAATATGGAGGATAATGACCAGAATAAAGTTATCACATAAAAATTGTGTTTTGATTACAACTGGGACCAGTTGAGAATAGCTTGTAACTTTAGGGCTTTTTATAATGCTACTACCAGTGTCATAGAGTATGTTGCTGTCACTGTTTACTTTAAGATGCTTAACATTGCCTGGAGAAAGTACACATCATAGGTATTTATTTATGTATTCATTTGTTTATTTATATAAATAACTTATAAGTTATTTATATCCCTTAAGGAATGTACATGAAGTCAAATCTACTATCTAAAATCAGACTAGAGCTCCCTTGTTTACTTTTATAAGGTCAATAACTGTGAGTTGGCACCCTTGACAACTGACTTGGCTACAGAGAGCAGCGCAGTTAATAAACTTTTATAGAGCACTGTAATAAAATAAGAAAAACGCTGTGAATAAAAAATGGGGTTTAAAAGTGAAGTGCAGAGAGGACACTTTTTTCTTGTGTTATATTCTGACCCAGGATAAATATGATCAGTGAGCAGAAACATATAGCTCGCTGTAATGTTTATATACAGTAAACATGCATTCTGCAATACAATATATGTATACTATACTATATAGTACATACTTAATTTCCAATCATGTTTGATTGAGTTAAAAAAAACACCTAAAAGTACATTTCTCAAAGAAATATTGTATTTGGTCATTGCATAGGGTTCTAGTGTCATGCTGTAATGCCCAGTTTTGACGTGTGGATAATGATGTGCGTGCTCCATAACTCCCTGTGTGTGGCTCACGCAGGGCAAGGTGGAGGTGGAGGCAGGGAAAGAGGGTATGAAGTTCGTAGCTGGGCCTTTCTCGTCCTATGGAATGATGGCTCTCACAGCATCCCCAGGTAAGATCATTACAGTTGCATCTTAGTCACGTCGCACATGCGTTAGTCAATATGGCCTCCAGTGGATTCAGGTGCAGCTGTTTTTGAGCAGGCGGAAGGTAAACATCTGGCTTAAGAATACTTTTGCCAAAGTGGAATGAAGCCATGAACTTCGGACAGACTGTCAGGCTGCCCCTTCCTAGTAAGACTTAATAACCTCACTCAATAAGTACTGCCCACATCGAGGCTGTTCTCCCATGTTCTTCTGTCATACCCTGCACTGGACCGTAACTGGCGATGTGTAAAGCGGTAAAAATTACAGTAGCTGTTGTTTTTTTTCCTAGTCAAAATGAGGTTTCTTCCTCCTAGACTACTTCCTGCGGTCGTGTTTAGGCCAAGAGAAAGCACTTGAGGCTAGCATCCACAGGAGTGTCATGACTAAGGCTACAGTAGAATAGTGCCGAAAGGGTTATGGTTCTACATGGATGGAACAATGTGTAGTCTTCTACATGCTTTTGTACATGATCTGGTCTAAAATAGATTGTTGGATTGTGTGTTAGTAACTTAACATGGTTGCTTACCAAGCCAGGGAAGTACTTTTTAATCAAATGTAGTTTTGTTAGAATTATTTAAAATGTATGCCTGTTATTCATGCTAACTTCAAGCTCAAATCAAAACAGTATCACCCCGCGGTGCTCCACGAAGCGCCTCAAACATAGAAATGCATTGTGAAGCAAAGCGTAGCACTATGGCTTTGTTGATATTAGCGTGTATGTTAGTATTTACGGATCCGGGGCTGTGTAGTAAGCTAGCAAGGAGATATTTGTTGAATTTGACAAAAAGTGCCTTCGCTTACATTTAGCTTGCAATAGCTGACTTTACCTTTAATTGTATTTAATTGGAAAGAACAATAGCTAAAACCTGAAATTATCTCACATTGGGATCCTGTAATAAGACTTTACCTTTAATTGTATTACATTTGAAAGAACAATAGTTAAAACCAGAAATTCTCTCACTTTTGGATCCTGTAATTAGACTGTCAGGCTTAGAATAGCAATAGTGGAATTCAGTGGCACTGCACTGACAGCATTTTCTCTGGGCCACTGATGTTATTCTGTAATAGCTTGTATTTGTGCTGAGCCTCTACTACTGATTCATAAACTCAAGGCCAGTGGGTGTGTTGGCAGAATCTCAGAGACATCTGCTGGCCAAACTGAAGACTTGCTAACGTCTGAGTGAAGGGATAGGCACATTTACTGGATTTCTTTTTTTTTGTTGCTTTTAGATATTCACTATAATTGAGTAAACAGCGTTTTGCTGTCTGGCAAAATGTAGTCAAGTACATTGACAGAATTTAGCAGAGTAAATAATCTGCCTACTCTTTAACTGACAAAGCTAATCTCACTGTTACTATATCCTGCTGTATAGAGTCCTGCTGTTGCTACTGCACTGAAATATGTGCTGACCTTTCACCCCAAATCAGCTGGACATTTTTGGCAGTGCTAATTTAATAAAAGCAAATAAATCAAATTGCTTTAAAGCACTATATTTACTTTGCACACCTATTTATTGAATATGCTTTGAAACAGATATTTTCTTTCCTGTGGTGACGGTTTTCATCTCATCCTTCCTTCTCTTCTTCCCTCTATTTATTTTTCTCTTCAAGTGCCTCTGTCCTTGTCGCGTACGTTTGTGGTCAGTAGGGCCGAATCTTTAGCAGGATCACCAGGTAAAGTATTCTCCTTCCCTCCTCCTTTACCCGCCTGTCCTTCCATCCCATAATCACCTACTACCACTCCTAATGTCATTCCACCACTCCGTTGAGCCAACACAAGCATTCCAGGATGCTTGTGTTGTTTATTCCGTGTTGCTTATTTGAATTTAACTGAATTTATTTTACGCGGTTCAGTCGCTGCATTTCTGAGACAAATGTTCCACACCACATTGCGAGTAACCCTGCATGCTAAGAGTTAACATTATCGCCATCAAGGTTTCAAATGTCCTTCTTAGCTGTGTGAGCTCCGTGTTACTTGTTTGTGATAAGGCTTTGCATGGAAGTTGTCTTTTACACATACACATACACAGTAAAAACCTTCAAGATAAATGGTTCAGGTTCAGCCTTAACAACCGTTCCCTATGGTCATTAGTTAAGTTAGTGGGTGAATGCTGTTGGTGATGCTGGAAGCACCTAAATGGATCTCAGCTCCTCCTCTGTGTCTTTTAACCCTCATACTATGTGCACCTAACACAACACCAACAGTTACAACCCTCCTGTCAGACACACACGCCCATTCATGCTCACTCAAATGCCAACAAAATAAATATAAATCAAATATATTGATATTTTTCTCTTTAACATATAATCTTTTTTTTTGGTTGTTTCAGCTCAGAAGTGACCTATAATGCATACTTAAATCGTTTTTACCTGTGTCTGTGTGCATATTTTAAAGCATGGGTGTGTACGTGTGTCTGTGAATTGGTGCTTTACGCTTGTACAGTATGCTCAACGCACCGCAATATTCATGTTTGACCGGGCCTCTCTGACCCCTAGAAAATGGAATACTAATCTACAAATATTCACATGCCAGCTCTTTGGCCCACTGTGTTTGGTCTACAAGTGCACATAGACTAACGCACACAAACACACTCTAACTCTCTCTCTCTCTCTCTCTCTTGCTGTCTCTCTCTCAGACACACACACACACGCACGACACACACACACACACACACACACACACACACACTCAAACGTTGGATTACATGCATTCCAGGCGATGTAGTAGCATTAGCGTGTTCAAGCCTTTTCCACTTTGTTGTATGTGATTTTCACTAGGCTTCTTTAAGAAGTGGAAAACATAATCTGTCTTTAATTAAAAAAAAACTAAACTAAATAAAAGAAGGTTTTCTACTTGATGGCAGGCAGCATCACTGGAGACCACTAGCTCAATGCCACGTAGCCCATCAGCCTTGTTTCAGAGCTACAGCACATTAGTTTAGTGAGAGCAGATTATTATGAAACAGTTTGGTATAATGATACATTCTCATCAAGATTGACTTGTTTTTTTTTTGGAGGGAAAGATGTGTGTGTGTGTTTGGGTACTTCTGTATACTGTACAATGCATGCACCATTCATGCCACATCTGCCATGTACAATTGCATAATCTCTGCACAAATATCCAAGTTAAGTATGTTGTATTTGAGTTTGTCTAGACTCTAATATAATACATGAATTGGGTAAGGACTACACATCACTTTTTATAGTGCAGGTGCACCCGTTCTCCCACATCAAAAGGCATACTGCATAGGTTAGGAGTGAAAGGTTGTCTGACATCCAAGCAACAGTGTCTCCAAAGTCACCTGGGATGGGCCTCACCCCAATACCCCCCCACCCCCAAACCATGACCCTAAACAAATGGACGAAGATGTTGTTCTTTGTCTTTACACCATTGCTCCATGCTGTATTTCCCCCTCACAGAGAACAAGTCTCCGCCTCGGCCCTTTGGTCTCAACCATTCAGACTCCCTGAACAGAAGCGACCGTATAGACGCCATCACCCCTACCCTGGGCAGTAGTAACAACCAGCTCAATGCCTTTTTGCAGATCTACGTGCCTGACTACTCTGTCAGGGCCAGCTCAGACCTGCAATACATAAAGGTGAGGGAACACTCTAGTGCAAAGGGAGGCACATGTACGTGTATGGGCACTATGCAGAGCTGTGCCACATAGTGATAGTAGTATTGTTTATTATAGTGGCGTATGGCCCAGAGCCATGTAGAAGAGAGAGTCGCGCCAACGAACAATTTTCAACGGTCACATGGTTCACAGAGTGAACGAAGTTGACGCGACTCTCTCTTCCACATTGCTCTGCTACCTGTCCACCGTTCCCTAGGTGACGCGGCAGCAGTACCAGAACGCCGTCATGGCGTCCCGCATGGACAAGACGCCACAGTCTACGGACAGTGAGTTCACCAAGGTGGAGCTGACGCTGAACGAGTTCCGCGGCGATGGCGTGGAGACCCCGCCCCCGGCTGCCGCCACTCTCACCAGCAGCACTCTGGCTCCTCCCGCTACGATGGCTAACGAGACCTCCCACCTGCTCAGCCAGCAGCAGAACTGTGTGGGCCTGAGCCGGGTCAACCACAGCGAGGGACCCGTCTAGACGCCCTCGTCCTCCAGCCACCCAGCTCCTCGCGCCCCCGCCCTTCACCCAGAAATGCCGCCCCGTTGTCGTGAATAACATGGAGGCATGGTCGCCGTGGAGAAGAGGGAAATGGCCCAACCAGTCAGTGAGAGCCTTGCAGGGACGAATGGGGGAAGAGAACAGTCAGAACTCCTGCTGTACACTTAGTCACCTAGAGAGGGCGCCCTTGGACTGAGCTTCTTAATTTTTGGACAATCCATTTACTTCCACACACCTGCTAGAGGACAACCCATCTCTTTAGCTTACACACACAGGCACACACACACACACACACACACATATGCAAGCATGCATACACACTCGTCAAAAACATGATTGTACACAAATAACTCTCCTCAGGCCAAAGACTTTGGTCCCCCTTATTACACTGGACACACACACACACACACACACAATGTGCATTTTTTTTCAGGGAGGCTCAGATGACTGTTGAACACTGATATTCAAACAAGCAGAGTGCAATGGTTAGTCAAAGACTGTACCAAATACCGCTTTGCAACAAACCATGAACCAAGAATGTTGTATTTATTTATTTTATAATAATGTATGTATATATGTATGTATGCGTGGAGACAGATATGACATAGAGTGGCACACAAACATGCATGAGCATGCATATTGCGTTTGTGTGGGTTACCTGTCATATCAAAGACATGCTTCATATGTAGAATTACCATACATATTCATGTACATGAATAGGTGAGGGTCTTTTACAGATATGTATATTACAGATCTTGTTATTTTTACTATTATCCTAAATCAGGCTTATGGTACAGTATCTTTTTCACCTTTTTAAAAAAAGAAATCACACTATTGCCTTTCAAATTAATCATGTAATTAATTATTTTAACAAGTGCAATGAACCACAACTTATTTAAGAGATGATTATGAATTTGAAATATAAAATTATAAATTGCCAGATATATTTGTATGTATGGTACTGGATGTATATGTATATTTGTTTTGGACATTTTTACGCTGTAGCCCTCCACATCAAACTTGTCAGTCTTTCCCCTCTTTGATCATAATCTCCTTTGACCTCAAATAGAAAGTCTTCAGTAATGTAACTAGGAGTATTGGCTCCTGAAAACCATTTAGGTGAAGTAGGCGGGGCTTGTCTTGGCACTAATGCATGTGGAGGAATGTTAAAATGTTTTGCCAACTTTATAAATAATCAAACTTGATAATTGCACAGTATTAATGATCTCGTCTAACATGTTGAGTGTCAACGTCACAAAAGGCAACCTCGACATTAAATGTGTGTATTAACACAAGGCTGTTTGTGTATGAGCATGCCTGTACTTGAATTTGATCATCATCATCATCATCATCATCCACTGGACCCTTCTGACTTTGGCTTTAATAATCATAGACAGATATGCTATGCATGTTCATTTCTTTCAGTTCCTTAAAACTCATTATTAAATATTTTAAAAATATTTTGATATTATTTTCACAATTGTTTTATTACCTCATGAGAGAAGAATTGGTTTCAAGAAATGTGCTAAAGCTACTTGTAGGCCACCTTAATATTTTTGTTGCTTACCTAATATTTTGTTTAATTATTATTGTAGCATTCTATATTATAACTATTCACAATTACAGTCCAGTTCCACAACTCAAGTTCCAATTTATGTGCCATTTAAATTGTGCATATATATATATATATATATATATATATATAAAAACATAGATTAAAGCTGTTGTAGCATTTTTGTTTTCTACATATGCTATTGCAATTTACAACCACTGGTGGTCGCTATTTCAATGTGTATGTGTAACCAGGCAGATAATAGTGAGACATTTGTGAATGTTTTTCATTTTTGCTGTTTGTTTACTGTGTTCCTATGCATCAGGTGAACTCTGCTCTGCAAGGACAATCATTCCAGAGATAAGCAATGAATGACATGAGATTTTGTGTATTTTTGCTTCATACTAGTTTCCAACTAGTTGTTCTGATAATCTAATGACTTGAGCTGAGCGCATTCATTATTCATATTGTATTAAGTTTTGTTTCTGTCAATACACTAGGGGTGGTTGAAGCAATGTGGCTCTTATGCATTACAGACAAATACACAGATGTGAACACTTTATACTTATTTTTAGCCAGTGCACAATTTATTTCTTAAGCTACATAAAGGTCCTTAATTTAAGTCCTGTTGACATGGGCTTTCTACTGTTATTACAAGAATGCAATGGTTTATTGTATCACAATGCTGCTATCTTGTATTTGCGCTTGTCCACAATGCTAAGTACATTCCCATTGCCTCTTCCAGCTGGTGGTACAATAAATAATGAATGATTAACAGAACAGAGGAATTGGAAACTGAATATCAATACGTACAAAACACAAAATAATGAGTGATGGGTGGCTGAAAAAGGAAGAATATTTGCAAAATAAGTTATTTTATTAAATTACAACAATAATCCTAAATTAAATATTACTAGAGACGTGAGATGTAATCATTATGGAAAATTAGCTTTATTGTACATTGAATTGCAATTTCAAAATGCACATTCACGTCAATGATTCTGAAAAAGAAATTTTATTTGATTTGCATAAAAGAAAAAAAATGACGTAACTGCAATGATTGAATCCATGAAAGTTTGGCCATTTCTGTTCATATGGTTAATAGTAATTAATGAACCTCTTCATGTTAACCATGTCTTTACTGTGGGTCAAAGGCTGGCCTACAAGACTGGCAGTTAGTTTAAAAAAAATGAAAGTGACGGAAAAGGAAATGCTAATGAAAAGGCATATTTACAATGCTGTAAACAAACATCATTTACAAACACTAGGTTATAAAAAAATAACCCCCCATGGTGTCAAGTACAACTGCCTTTTCTACTGTAATTCACAGTACTTGACATGCATGCTACTTACATTTCCATTCATAGCATTTGCTCTGCAAAGTCAAATGTCTAAAATCCACTATTACAATAAAGATGATGAACAGCAACCAAGATAATGATAATAATGTAGATGTTCAAAGAAAGGCTATCATAACACTGACATATATTTGCCTGTTTTAGTTAAATGTAGAGCTGTCTACATGCAAATGCCATGTGCTGAACTACAGAAAAAATCATTGTAGTTCAGGTTCCACAGAGATTTTTTTTTTGGGTCATCTGACATTAAGACAGACAAGCCTATTATGAGCAATGCAGCAGCCTGCTGTTGTAGCATATCCAGTAAACGTATATACAGCACACTATGCAGAAAAGCCATAATGTGAATACAAACATATCAAAGAATAATATAAAAACTATACTTTCCATCTATGCTTCAATATATATTTTCTCTACTCTTTAAATCATCATATACTGTAGACCTTTGGCTGTATTGACACAGCCATAAACACTCCTCTCTTTGCCAAATCATCTAAAATAATTGCACACATTGAATAAAATGTAATCTCCATCTGTGGGCCCAAATCAACGCTACATGGTTAAATTACAAGGGTTGTTTAAATGGATGAAAATTAACATACCGATCAATTTAGACCTCAACTATGATTTATGCAGAAAATCCAAGTAGTTATTTATAAAATTTTACTTCAAAATGGAAATGATCATATACACACACAGTCCAGACGTGACATAAGCTTTTCTCATTGGTTATGTAGAGGGGTATTAGTTTGGGAAACATACATCCTGTGGATTATACAAATTAAATTAAAAATTTAAAGACATGTTCAGGTCTCCTACTTTGTAAATTAATTTGAGATTTTATCTGGTAAGCAAGGTTGTTCAAGGTCAGTATTTTCAATGAATGAATACATATCTTGATGAATCTTTTATGAAATGAAAGCAGACTGTTGGAAATTATCATAAGAGCAATTTCAAATAAGATCAATTTTTATAAATGATGCCCCATAAATTCTACATGATTTTCCAGTTCAAAATCGCATAGCCAGCAACTTAATCAGCCACAGTGTTTTATCTCCAACACCAATAAATACTGCACAGATTCCTCCATGGAGAAAAAGTGTACTCTAACCGTTCCTTACTACACGTTGCCCACTTAAACCACTCAGCCCTTTTGTGGTCCAATTTCAAACCAACCTATAGGATAAACAGAAACTGTTGCTTCTTACAAATAATTGTGTAAAATAACCACGACGCCAGGACCACAATGATCTGGCAGAACACACAAAGTATTATACGCTGATCTCACAGACCACCTAGTCTATAGAGACTATTAGCATTGCATCGTTAACCTATAATCAAGTTTCCTCTTTGAAGATCAATACTACCAAGCTGCATTCCTCAATATTAATACAACTGTGCACTTGACAAAGCCACTTCTCACTCAAGCAGAACAGGACTGCTTAAACATTTGAATTTCCAAACATGTCCACAAATGAGCCTTCCTATTTAGATTGGTTTAGTCAGGACAACACAACTATTTGTCCTTCAGCTGTATACTGAGTATACAGTCAGAGAACAGCCATATTTCCATAGCTTATGATGCTATTTACAGTAGCAGTAATGTACTGTATTGTATTTTGAGGTTACAATAGAGACTATTAGCATGGCATAGTTAACCTAGCCCTAACAGTTGCTAGGTAACAATATGCATTCAGTCAGCTGTAGCATGTAACATTTTTGCTAACACCAAACTAACACAACATACTTGCATTTGTCTTTTGAATGGAGACACATTTATCAAGTCAGATTTGTGCTTTGTGTATATCACGTATGCACCTCTCCTGTGCTTTACAATAACTGCCTAGCATACAGCAGACAATACGCACAACTTTACACACTTGAAGTTGTTACAAAAGGTATAACTCAACAATGATAAAACCTAAACAAAAAAAAACAAAAAAAATGTATAAAATTGGACCATTGCACACAAAACAAGTTTTCATTAGTTCAATAATGTGCATTTTGTCTTAGTGCCGTACCAACCAAAGGATGAAATGAGTTACCCATTTCAAAAGGAAAACAAGAGTATAATCTAATGCATACCGTTTTGGCGATGTTTATCTGCCTTTAGACTGACCAATCAAATGGCATAGTATCTTACTATTTCAATACAAATAGCTAGTCCATAACTAGTTTTAAAACAAATCAGCCCCAGAAAGTGAAAGAAATAGTTACTATTCTGCCTGGACAAGCCATGTATACATTTGGAACAAAGTACTCGCTTGATCCACCTTCATTAAACAATCTTCCAGTCTAAAAATACAATTCAAATGTGTTTTCTTTTTTTTCTCCAACAATATAAAAACTAAAATGTGTTGATTAATTAGGTCAGTATTGAGGACACAGCATGCGTGCAGTCATGTTGACGACAAGATCTAGTTCTTGGTCCATTATATAGTCTTCAGAACCATACGTTTTTCTGCTGTACATCATCATTTTCATTTTCTATAATTACATAATATACTGTATATTAGCCTACTACTCCTCCTCCTCCTCCTCGTCATCATCCTCATCGTGGCAGTGTGTGATCTCCAGGGGCGTCTGAGGAAACAGGTTCGGGGGCTTTATTTCGCTGATGGAGCGCGTCAGCTGGTTGCGCTTGCCCTCCAGGTCCTTGCAGTCACTACATTGGGTGCGGTTCCGCGTGGCCAGCGGTGACTCCGTGTCCACCTCCACGTGGGCGTGCTCCACCGTCGACTCGTGCGGCATCTGGGCGTCAGCAGTGAGAGACAACATGGGCACGTGTATCACCACGGGTACAAACACACACACACACACACACACACACACATCTAGAGATCTCTTCCCGACTGAAGATCAACGCAAAGATAGTTGGTAAGAATCTGGTTGTCCATTGACACTAGACCGGGTTCATTCATTCATTATTATTTTTGCCAGACCGTGTGTATCTGGGTCAATATGTGCAAATGTCTGACCGACCGACCGACCGACCGACCGACCGACCGACTGACTGACTGACTGACTGACTGACTATGTTAAAAGTGCATGTGCTACATTCTAGAATCTAGACAGTAGGTGGTGGTAATGCACAATGTAGACAGTAGGTGGTGGTAATGCACCACGTGCAACATCCCCAAAAGAGTATTGCAGACTTTTAAAACCCATACTGGTATTTGCTCATGCTCACGCTGGCTTAACTAGGCTTGCCTAGTTTTTACTTGCATTAATAAATGCTTCTCTATAGTACTACAAATAGCCAGGTAGGTAGCCAGTTAGGTCATGTCAAAAAAATATCAAATATATCTAATAAACTGAAAAAGTAAGGGAACAATTGTCTAAAATGACAACATTTCATTAGAATGATATTGGGCCTTTGTTCCCCCACTCAAAAATTAATGATTGGTAGCTTGTGAGGCATCAGTTAATTAATCATTAATTAGTTAATCAGTCATTAATACATCTACGCAAAACTACATGAGTGCATGCATATCAAACAATATTCAATATCAACAGACTCCTATTCACATACATTAATATTCATTATGTTAAGAAATATTAAATATCCATTAATACACTTCAATACCAGAGCAATCCCATCCGATCAATACACAGTCGAAACCATACAGTATCATAATAAAAGTAAATGCAAGCCTGATGCGTTGGTGTATGTCCTGTCTACATGTCTGCCGACATGAGAGCTCTGTTGGAGCACGGCAGCCTGTGACGGCTGCAGATACTGACCAGCACGTGTGCGGCCCTGAAGAGGTAGCTGAAGGGGTAGTAGAGCAGGTTGATGAAGGAGGCAGCGTACAGGTCGGCGTAGCGCATCACCTGCGACGCAAACAGGGTCTGCCTGGAGCCGCTGCGGAAGAGGCTGCCCGTCATGCCGTAGCACATGTCCATGTCGTGGGTCACTTTCTGGGAAGGAGGGAGAGCAGAAAAGGACTGTTCACCGACTGAACGCAGAACGGCCGCTGGCTGCAGATGGCAACCAAAGTGGTCCTGGTTGGTCCACTGCCATGTTGATATGTCATAGACGACGCCCTGCTCCAACATGCCTGATTCAAATTAAGGGCTCCGGCTTCTGATAACGACCTATTCATATGGATCAGTGAATCAGGTGTGCTGGAGCAGGGAGACATCACATTGGACATTCCTAGTCCACATGTACACAGATACGTTTTACAACGGGATGGTTCCCGATTTGTTTTTAAAAAGAAATCCTGGCCATACAGCGCTGTTGGAGAAAACCTATCCATTCACATGAAAATGCAATTGCATGCTTGGAAGCCGCTGGAAAGAGAAAAAAAAGCGCCGTATATAAATACAGGCGACAACAGCGCACACTGAAGTCAAACGAAGGAGATAACAGTGCAGAAGTTGACGTTACAAGACAAAACTCTTTTAAACCCTGTCTGCAAGTGAACACTGAATACACACGTTCTAAATATCTTTACCCTGGAAAGAGTTTTGCAAATGTGGATGGAAGGCCATAACCCCTTAGAAAAAGCAAAGCATTTAAAAATAAATAGCTGTGTACATGTGGACTAGGCAGAATACATGCAGGCCAGTGGGTCCCCAGAACAAAGGTTGAGGTCACAGGTGAGCTCAACAGGCACAGCCCTTGTATACGTTGCTACTGTAGCAAAACTAAGTTTTTCATTTCACAATTAACACTAGATTAGAAACACTGAGCCTTTCTATAATTATCAAAACACAACACCAATAGGTGTGTGTCATTCATGGATTAATTGTCACTACAATGTCAGATTTGCAGGGATTGTGACAAGTCTAGTGACTTCCCATCTATACTAGCCTACTCCAACTAAACAATGTGAAATCATATCCTCACACTATTTAAAATCATCTATGTGTGTAGGTTCATTGTCATTTTGCTGAGAAATGTGTTCACACACATGAAACGCTGCAGTTGCTGTCTAGATGGATCAGGCATGTGGCAGCTTTTTACATTAACTTTCATGCGGCTCTCTCACATAGTCTCTTGTGTGTGTCAATACAATATTCATGATGTCCACCAAGGAATAAAAACTGCCAGTTTATTTTGAATTCGTTGTCAGGCCGCTGTCTCTTGTGAGATAGAACGAACATAAAAAAAAATTGCAAAAAATAAATAAAATAGAAAATAAAAATGTTTTTATTGATATATGAACGGAACCGTAGCTCAGGATTGGTGGATTTGCTGAACCATTCAACCCCTAGCAAGCAAGCTGGCAGGATGGTGAGAGATCACTGGGTCACTCTGACCTCATGCTGAGTATAATCATGTTGATATGATACGATATGTACCAACTAGTGTTACGTTAGCTCTGATGACTGCTGCCATTAATGCTGAATGTGCTAACGATAACTGCTGACTGACCTCTTCAGATATTGACAAATGTACTAATTCTAAGTCGCTTTAAAGCAACTGCTATAAGCAAGCTGTAAATCACACATTTTGGGAATTATGTCTCGTGTTACGCGCGTCTCTCCTGAGACTTCTCTTAGTTGAATGTGGATGCCTACTCCAAGTTGCTCTGTGATTATTATGCAGTTGATGCTAGCGATGCTGTCGCATGGACACGGCGTCCATGGTGTGAAAAACAAGAACACGGGTGTAACAGATGTGTTGTTTCATCTGCTCGCCGTGGAAACATGGCTGCACCTTGACTCTCCTCTGGATAGTGCTGATGTCTGGTCTCTCATTGCTACTACTGTCCAGGTGCCTGAAGGGGAACACAGTGGAAAGTGGACATTGATGAGAGAGGGATGGGAGAGGACGTCATCAGCCCACTAAAGCAGGTTCAGCAGGCGGAAGGTGTGGCAGGTTATAAATAGTACTCTGTGAACCCAGTTATCAAGCTGTGTGATGAGGCGACCCTTTGGACTTTGCCCTGTCGGCTCCCTTTCGCACGGGCACGCACGGCAAGATGCTGACAATGCAGAGCAAAGGGCTCCGCGTTGAGAGAGATGAAGAAGAGGTTGTACTACTCACTTATATAGCTCTGCCAGGAAAATGTCGAGGCCTTGCAGTTCCTCGAATAATGCTGGGGATGAGGGGGAAAAAAGCAGGTCAGGTTGAACCTTTCCTCTTATGTGCAAGATGGCCGACAGCTTTGCCAGCTACCCACCTTATTCCTGAGCGGCCTACTGCACGTTCGCAGCCATGGTAACCATAACTGTTTCTTTTTTACTTCCGCTCGGTGCTCAGAGAAACGATGAGCTCAGGTTTATTCTGTGCCATGGTTGGCTAGTTAACAAATGCAAACTACTAGTTAAAAAATATATTGCAAAAAAATAATAAAAAAACCTGTTAAATCAATGTACTGTACCACTGCTAATAGGCTAATAGTTGCTAACCGCGACTAACGACAAACAGGAACCGGTATTATTAATGGGCTATGAATCATGGGAAATATCTCTGATCAGGAATAAGGAGGCTTCTAAAATAGAGCTACTGTATGTTTCTGGCTGTTTATTTGATCACCTCTTAATAAAAGATACATACATGCATGTAGCCTTAAAACGACTATTTGTTCAACAGAAGAAATAAAATGTGTGTATAAACTTGGGTTTCCGCATCTGGGCGTGTGCACAGCCGCGTGTTGGTGTGCGCTGCGCGTGTGTATGTGTGCATGTGCATGTGTGTGTGCGTGCGTGCCCGTGTGTGTTTCCAGCCTTACAGCTTTTGTCAGTCCAGACATGCAGCTCCTGGGCCAGCTCAGGTATGACCAGGAACGTCCTCCAACCTTGGCGCTTCTTGGACTTGAGGATGTCTCCAAAGATATGGTCCCCGATGTACACAATGTCCTTCCCCTTAGCCCCAAGGAGGTCACACACCATGTCCGAGGAGCCTGACAGCAAGGCACAACAGCGGCACACATAAACACTATATGTATGTATGCATGTGTATCCATCCAGATGCCAAGTGTTTATCAGCTTGGTCCTTGGAGTGATTTGTTTAAAGTGTAACTGCACCCCAGCTCTAAACCGGACAACTTTGAAAAATGAAATTACATTATGTAGTCAATGAGCTGAGAGAGTCAATTTATTTAACAGCTCAATAAACACATTTGACAGTGCAGGTACACTTTAATATTAACACAATGTTAAAGTGGCACAGGCACTAGACAATACTACTATTTGTTTGTATAGCACTTTTCATACATAACTGGATCTCAAAGATAACTAGCAGCCCTCTCTTGCCATGAGATTGAACTGTACTTAGCGTCTCTTTCCTTCAGTCCTTTAAAACCGAGACAGAGAGCACTGTCTGCTTCCAAAGTACCTCTCTTCTGAACCCTGATACGTAAATCACATCTCTTCCCATTCATATTTCCAGCCACTAACTAATAAGTGCATGATTTATTGACAAATCCAAGGAATCTCAAGTAATGCTGTTAGTGTAGTCTCTCTGGGATGACCAAGTACAATAATAATATTCATTATAAGTAAACCACTGATCAAAATAAATGTATCATATGCACAAAAACTGCACCCCCCCCTCCCCCCCTCAAATGATGTAAAACACAGCGGGGACATGAACACATGGGAATGCCTTACCTCCAGAGTAAACTATGCCATGCTGCAGAGGTCCTGTGTAGGTTCCTATCTTCAGGCGTCCTGTTGTCTGAGATGGAGAGAATGGATGTCAAGTAGTTCTAAGTGGAGTAACACTGGCACGAGCACAACTTAAAAATGGCGATGCACTGACGGGACCGCGGTTACTACCATGAAAGCCATGTCTGATCTGAAAGCGATTTTATTATTATAAAATTATATATATTATTATATATTGTTGAATGAGATATGATTGAATGTTTGATAGGAATGATGGAATGGCATTCAGTCTGTGTCTGAAAAAAGATTCAGAGACAACTGCAGCATTTTCTCAGATTTCTACCATTTCAACACTTTTTATTTGTACTTTTTTACATCTGCATTTATATACGTTTTCTATTCATGTAATATGTTTACAATGTATACTATTACATTTCAAACAATGTGCAGTGGTCTCTTAATTCTCTCCACAGCTGTGTGTGCTCACCGTATCGACTTGTCTGAGCACTGTTCCTTCACCAAAGAACAGGGGCTTCCTGGCGTCCACGAGAATTAGGTCAAAGTATGACTGCCAAGGCCGATGGGGAGTACCGTGCTGCAGTGGATAGAATTGTACGCATATCCAATGTTGGATTGTGTTTTCGTGTCATAATCAAACGATCCATGTCTACAGAGATGTGCGTGGTTTACCTTGGGGCCATGTGGGAAGTCAAACAGGTATGTCATGATTTTCTGTGAGAAAAAAAAAAAAAACACACATTAAAGATTTACTTTGGCTTTGGGTCAAATGTAGCCATAACTGCAGAGTCAATTGTGTCAAAGGTCCCATATTGTTAAAGCTTCTACCCAATATCTGAACTCTTTCAGAGCACTTATTCTCCTACTAACAAATGTATGGGCATGCTGGTCAGTGAGGTCTCACTAGCATGACTTACTTCAGTGTATTTGTAGTCGCTGTTGGTTGCTAAAAACACTTTGGCCACTTCGGTCATTCTGCTGAGGAGGAGAGGAAGCTTTGCCTGGACGGAGCAGGGACAACAAAAACGTCACCTTCTGAAATTAAGAGTTCGACTGGTACAACAGCTACTCTGTGTGTGCGTTCATGCGTGTGTGGGCGCGCATGTTCTATAATGAAGAATAGCAGCTATAAAGGAGTGAAAGCCGAAACCACTGCAGTAGGGACTTACATCTCTGACAACATACTTCTCCAAGTTCTCCACGGTCTTCTCCTTAAGGGTGCCCTGCGATACAGGAGGCAAGACACACATTAAACACAGAACGTATAGCTCTGCACAAATGACTGCACTATAGTCATACAGTACATATATTTCATGCCCACCCTTCCCTACTCACCCTGCAGCGTTAGCAAACCACAATCTGTAAAAAGTACCACTTTGCCTATCTGGCAGTTGCATAGTTTGAGTTTATAGCCTACCTAATGAAAGAGGACAGCCACTTCTGAAGTGGTGTGCAGGATTTGCGTTCATATATTGAAAGGGTGCATCTGCGGAATTGCCATAACAGGCAACTGGCCCTACCAAAACAGCTGGAAAACAACCATCACTTTAGGCTACAGCAAAGTGAGTGAGCACGAGCAGTGAATTACTTTTAGCTTTTGCTGTTAGCATCACGTTAGAATAATACAGTGACTTCATTGCCAGATGTGGACGAGAGAGATACAGTATGTTGTAGATATATTACGCATATTATTGACAGCCAGGGCATGAGCGTATATCCTCCATTACTGCATGCGTCTGTGCACGGCTGCTCGCGCACTGTGCGTGCGGTTGTTTGAGAGAGGAGGAAAATGTGATCCTGATTATCACAACAATGCGGTGAGCCTTTAACGGAAAACTTACTACGCAGTGTTTCAGTAGATAGTGTAGAAAATTGTGCTTTATATTTTAGATATATATATTAGATTGCTATTACATTATGCTATTATATTATGTTATATT
>JAODOY010027401.1:0-23103 GCA_025399855.1 Forbesichthys papilliferus | reverse complement strand
ATTGGGGATGGTTCTTTTGTGTTTGGCAGGACTCCAGGCCGTACAATCGAAACAGTGGCTCCTGTATCCACTAGTGCTTGACACACATGTCCATCAAGTTCACACTGGGCGTACAATCCTTTATGGCCACAAATCTGTCCAATCATTAGTCCTTTATCACCTTTCTTTCCCATTCATCCTTGAGGGGAGGAGGATGTGAGCGACAGTCCCCCACTGCGTTGCTCGATTCCCTTTTCCCGATGGTTGCTTGGTTTGGGCTTTCGGGTCTAGGGGCTAGGCAGTTCCGTGCCACGTGGCCAGGCGGTAGCGTTCTTGCTGGGGTGTCATGGAAGGTCGACCACTCGTCGGTCGCTCTTGCTTCAAAGTTCGCCTTTTCAGCCAGTCCCTTTAGGATTATAGCCGTCGCGCTCTTCGGCCGTACTCCGCCCGCGGGGTTTGCTGCTGCTTCCATGCTGTAAGTGGAGCTCAAGCCCACTTCTGACACCAATGTAATGAGCCACCGGAATATTCTTTGACTTGTAGCCGTTTAATAGGGAGTTAGCAGTTCAACAACAACCTTCCGCGTAACCCAGCCTGCCCCACATTAACTACAAACACTTTAGGTTACGGTGCTTTCTATATCCTAATACTAATACGTGAGTACTAGTATTATCAATAAACTAAAATCCAACAGCATTGGTTTCAAGTCAGTATAAAGGTGCTTAAACATAAAACAAAGAAAGATGAACAGATTATAGAACCGCGTTGCATGCTGGGAGTCCATGTTCACTACAGTATTATTATTATTATTTTTTATAAAATTCAACAACACACACACACACACACACACTAAACAACATCAAAACCATTCATTTATTGGACCTGTGAATATTATATAACACATTCCCAGCACTGTAAACCAAGCTGGCTACTCCTTTGTGAGCGAAACAAGAAACTTGCTTGTGGTGTTAACGCCATTGTTGTTCTCTTATTCTTTGCAGATTCTAGGTTTTGGAAGCCTTATTGAGAACAAGCCTCTGTTTTTCCTTGATTCCCACAGACTATCTGGGGGGTGGGTGGGGGGGTAAGATTACGAGTGACAGAACTTTGGAGGGAGAGGATAGGAAGAGTTTAAAAGGGTTTATGACAAAAGAAGCTCAGGAGTTTGAAAACCATTAACAATCCATACAAAGATCAGAGTTCAGCCTAAACTATTCTATGTGTCACCAGTTGATATCTTGTCATTCATTGTAGTACCTAAGCCTGCTGTTGGTTTGGATAAAGTTAGGAAGCAGAAATTGTTTAATGATGTGCATATGAATGTGTGAATTAAACTGTTGAGTTCTAAAAGGTCTGAATGGAACATGTACATTCCACAAATGGTTGGAGTTACTGTATTGAAAAACTACTGTATTTTAAAACAGCTTATTAGTTCCTGGCATCCTCATCCAAACCATATCGTGTTGGTTCCCTAACATTGCCTAAACCTGCCAGTAGAAAAACTGGTTAACGTGACAACCATACCAATGAAGTCACAATGAATTCAAGACACAAATTGTCTGACAATATAAACGATTGTGACACCTGAACGAAACATGTGAACAAATGATGTCTTTGTTCATGGTGTCAGCAGTTAGTTATTCATCCAACAGAGAAGGATTTCATGGGTGTTTCATGTTGTTAGGATGAAGGTGATCCAGGTATAGGCTTAAAATAGAAGTAATGGATTACAAAAATGAAGTCATAATGGTATTGTTTAAGGCTTTACTATCTGTGACAGATTGTTGAGAAAATATGAATTAATGTAACTGTAATTCAGTTGCGCTGGTGATAGAGAAAGCGATATGAAACATCCCATGATCCCAGTCCTGTGCTAGACTTGCCATGATCTGTTCATCTTTATGTTCTTTATGTTCATGTTTAAGGTCTCTTATTCCCTGCCCAGTCTTGTTATTTCCACCCGTGTCTTGTTAATCAGGTCTCATGTGTTGCACCTGTTTCTCGATAATGTTGTCCTATGGTCTGTATTGTCTTTTGTCATTTATTGCACATGTATTACGTGTCAATCATCCCCTGTGTACTGAATGCTGTGTTTAATGTGCAAAAACAATGGCACAATTAAAATGACTCAATTTAGCAGACAAGTGTAGGCAGAGCAACTTGATAGGCAATTATAAGTATTCCTGATATTTGTGTGTGCAGGTGTTGTAAATAAAGTAAGAATACATATGCCCCTACACTGCAAATTCACTGAAAACACCTTTTAGTATAGTCAATTACAATTAACTATCAACCACACAGTATTAAAGTATACCCCAATCACAGGTAATGTCAGATGCCCTACAGAACCCTAACATGTGTAGAAAAACAGACAAGCCAGGACGATGTCACTGTAGGTCTACTAATGAGCCACATTACCTCAAAACACCTGCTTGTTATATACACATAACATACTGCTTACATTCCTACAAATCATTAGGCCTTTTCATTTTTCCTTTCTACCGGGTTCTATTTATAAACCATAGAAAGATGAAATGCATCTCCATCTGCCATTGGAGCTGGAGGGTGCTTAACATTTTAGACAGTAAAATTTGTTTTAGAAATAACGAAATTACTAGTGGGGTCCGGGGGTACGATTCGCCGGGAGAAAGTGAATTTTCGTTTTTGTTTTTTTTCTGACAAAGAAGCAATGACAAAATACAGTTTTAGCCTAATGCAAAAACAACCTATGAAACCAAGGAAAACTGGAGTCCTATCAAAAATGTTATTATATTTTTACCACTGAGGCAATTTTAACTCTTTGATAAGCAAACATGTTTCACGTACAGTATATTACACTTAACAAAACATTGACTACAACTCTACTCTGGATAAATATAAACACATTTGCATTGCAGCTATACAGCCCAACAAAAGTTGCAATATGCATATATTGTTTATAAGAGGAAATTATTTGTCAGTCCAATATTTGATGATTTGTAAGATACCATGTACAGTAAGTGCCATGTTACATCGCTAATGGGTTAGCCAGACTTTGACCCATGTAGCAGAAGTTTCATGTGACTGCAATGTGCCAAACCCAAAAGCAGCTCTCTCAGCCATAACATTACCGCTATGGCTGCTGTTAATAAATAGGTATGTGCCATTGCACTGGCATGTTTCTTCCATTGTTGTTATTGGATGTGTGAGTGGTTTTGCTGGATGTACTTCCTGTGAAAATACAGGGAAAATCCCATCACATGCAAATGAGCATTGTGTGACTCCAAAACCTTATCAAGGCCAGAGAATCAAGCAATAATCACTGGAGCTGAAGGTACATTGACGTTAAGTTTCAAGGACTCTCCAAGGGTAACACACTTTCTCTCATCCATTATCCCAGTCCCTTTGTTTACATATAAAGCCTGCATTATTAAAGACAGATTAAAGTGCAATTTAACAAATAATTTAACTGACTATGAACCTTCCTTGCCTTAAAAGACCTTACACTAACATTCAACAAAAATAATTGTATTAGTCGTTGCTTTTCTAAAAAGCATTATTGCTAACGGTTATTAGTGGTTTCCTATGTTGTGTACACCTAACAGATTGAATAGTTTAATTTACATTATGCTACCACCATTTACATTTTGCAATTTGAAAAATAATATACCTTCAATAAAATTCTACAACAACAAACATGAGTAACTTGAGTTATACTGCAAGCTCGATGGAAGTATAATTTTAAGTGAATGGTATATGTATATGTGAGTAGCTGATAGTGTGCCTTCAGTGAACAAAAGGTTCATTTATGATGGCATAACTATAATGTGTCACAGAATTGGCACAATGCAGCTGGTCACATTGTCATGCTAACTGTAGTCAGATCCAGTAAATAAACAGTTTCAGTCATTGCATGTTGCAAAACACAACAGTTCTAATACAAGATGGTAAGGGTGTGTTTGCGCACGTGTGTGTGTGTGTGTGTGTGTGCATGTGCATGCGCTTGTTATGTTTACTGCAGTGGGTTGCCTGTAAATCAAGCAGTGAAAGCTAAGAGCATTTTTGAAATCCACAATACTCCAGGGTCACAAAAATATATTCCCATTCAACCCTATTGAAGACCTTCTGAGCATCGAATGAGGCCCTACAGTGGGGAAAATCGTCATCCCTAAGATAGCACATTATATCTATCAGGCATTGTATATTGTCTATAGAGACTGTATGAATCCGTCTTGGTACGGAACAACAGTGTCTGATCATTTAGAGAAAATCTCTGGCATCTACCCAAATATCCAAGATCATGCGGCAACTGTACATAAAATCAGAGGTAAGGCGTCTGGGCACGGGGCTTTTCTCCACATGGTCAGAAGAGAGCTCAAAGCACAGAGATCTTGCTGGTCAAAAACTATATTATCGTGTGTGCTTCTAACAACAACAAATATGTTGTACTATAAGTTGCAATAGTGCTTGCTCAGTATAGCTATTTAATCACTTTAAGTTGCAATAGTGCTTGCTCAGTATAGCTATTTAATCACTTTAAGTTGCACAATAAAAAAAATTAAACAATTTTCTATTAACTTTGTTTCTAAAGTTTGGGCAACGTTTGGGCATTTTGTTACAACTCTCTCTTATCACTGTTGTCGTTTTAGAGTAAAAAACATTGTTTGAGTATAGGGTTTTGAAACAAAGACCTATACTTTAACAGCATAGCTTTGTTGAGAATCTGGACTAGCTAGGTAAAACACAGCAAGGGGTCATGTCTGAATACCACAGTAAACTGAAACTGTCTACACATCATGCCATGAGACAACACAAGCCAGCCAGTTATGATATAATAGATAATCCATCACAAGAGAATCTTGTTTTGCCAGTTAGTGGTGAGAGGCAACAATTATCTCACAACCCAGAATATCTCCCTATCTCTAATGCTGTCAGACAACCTTGCCTGATTGATTTTTGGGTGACTTTCACACGCACGCATACATGCACTCACACACACACAAACACGCACGCACATGCACTTTAGAATTGAGCCTAAACCCTATATTTAACAGCAGAATCAAAATATTAAATGTGATGTGCAAACATATTTTGTAATAAGATGTTACCTTTACATGAAATGCTGCTGTTAAAACATAACTCCCATTCTTTTAACTAATTTATATAAAAATGCAGTTGTGTGTCGAATTTAATAGCACACACAATGCTTATGTTAATGTTTCTCAACCCGGTAATTACTCTCATTGGTCACACCCTGACATACCAGTATTAAAACACTATAGATTTTTTTAAATGAATCACAAATTATCTTGATAATTTTTTTTTCCAATATTAACTTGTCCTCATACTACCTCGTACTACCTTGACCAAAAGAGAAAGGTAGACTTCAGACTTAATCTTAATTAATACTGCCCTCGTGTGGACATTTCAGTAACTTTACAGTGACAGTCTGCAGTATTATTGATCCATTATGTAGCAGCCCGGGAAGTTACCCACTCAAAACCAAATCACAATTTACAATTTGCATGGAATTGCATTAAAGCATGATAACTTTGTAGTTGATGCACACACGATCATATTGACAATACAATATTAGCATATGAATATGGATTATAGTATTTGCGACTAACAGTGACAAACAAACAGGATAGATTAGAATATTGCATAATATGGGGGTTATCACAGGATTAATCAGGATTAGGTTCAATTTAAGTTAAATTAATAAATCAGGTTTTCTCAGGACCTATATTTCAGGTCAACCATGTGGTAATTATGTTATTAATTTGAAAAGGAACAGCCTTCATAACATGCCTGTAAACTCTTTGCTCTATGCATCGGAATAGACACAAGGCGGCGCACATAGGCTGATAGGACATAATGCAGGCACTCACATTTGAGGCTGTCTCAATCCTTCTACATCAGGACCAGCAAACGGATACACTAGTATCAAATGAACAGCTGCACTCGGAGATATTACATCTTTTCTGATGTAGAGTAGGCATATAGCCTACAGTTTTAGCTCAAAGCAAAAGTTATTTGAAATAGTTTTGCTGCGTTTGTCATTTCAAAGAAAAATGTATCCATGTTTTGTTTTGGTGTTACTTTTCATCAACGGCATTGAACTTCATTATGCCCGATTTGTTCAAGCAGACATGGGAAACGAAAACCTCGCTTTACAGACACACGTTGATGTTGCTTTCTTTTTTAATCCTGCGAGGGACAGAACAACTTCAAATGAGATTGGCGGATCCGTTACATCGTATGAGTCCGTTTCCAGCCCAAAGAGAGTCGCCCGGGGGGCGAAAAACGGCTCTAAAAAACGTGAAACAGTTAACAGTTACCGACATCCAAGGCCTCACGATCCGGATGGTTATTTCACCACACCCAGGAACACGCGGCATATTTCCAGAGGATTCTCCAATGTGGTCCTGCGAAACACTTCGGAAAAAGGGACAGTTTTTGTCCAGAACCCCCTGTACCCGGTCACTGAAAACTCATACGGGGCATATGCAGTCATGTTGATCGCCCTCATCCTCTTCGCGGTGGGCATAGTCGGAAACCTGGCACTGATCTGCACTGTGTGGCACAATTACTACCTGAAGAACGCATGGAACAGCATCCTCGCCAGCTTGGCTTTCTGTGATTTTCTCGTGCTTTTCTTTTGTCTTCCCATTGTCGTCTTCAACGAGCTTACAACCAAACGGTTGTTGGGGGACATTTCTTGTAGAATGGTGCCCTATATGGAGGTGAGAGATGTTTGTATGATTGGGTAATTGGGAGTACCGTAAATTGGTTAAGCGCTTGATGTCACTTGTTGCAGCAAAGTGGACTATAGCCTACATTTGAATATCCTGAAAAGCCTGCATCTGCTTAGGGTTTAGAGCAGAGGTCTTCAACGTTTTTCGACCGAAGAAACCCTTGTCTGATAGAAACACGGCACAGCCTATAGGACCCCCTATCACATGGTATATTTTGTCGCCGGGCCAACAATAATGTGTAGGGCGGCCTAGAGTTCCATATATAAAAGTAGACCACTAACTAAACAATTTAAATAATTGACAGATTTACATATTTATAGCACGTTGTATTTATGTTTATGTATATTTTCTGACGTTTACATTTTTGGAAGAAAATACGTTTTGGATAAAATATTTGGAGGATCCCCTGCAGTACCTCTGAGGACCCTTCACCCCTTGTTGAAGACCTGTGGTTTAGGACATACAGTACTATTTTAATTAGTTGACAGATCACTCCAATTGGATTGTATTGCAGGATTTCTGTTTAATAGACCACTGTGTTTTGTGTTATACTTGCATTTAATCACATTGTTTCGGGCATCTAATTCTAATTCAAACTGTTTCTGATTATTGAAGGGGAGTGTTGTTAATGGATGGTAATTAGGCTTTTAAAACCAGCCAAGCCACCAGAAATGGGGGTTCTGTTCGTTAATGTATTATTATGCTAATGAATAGTCTGTCTTGATTGTTAAAATAGGTGGGTTCAACTAATTTAGGTCATTAAGCACTCAAGGAAGGAGTGGATTTAGGTCAGAAGGACACCTCTGTAGTGTTAGACTGGTTTTCTTGCCAAGAGGCCAGGCTTTGTGTGGTGTCTCTCTTCTTTGTTGGTTTTTGTCCCTAATTAAAACCCCCAGTGTATAATTAGGTCATTTAGCAGAAGCTTTGGGGGTTAGACATCTCGCACTTGCTTGCTCCAACAAGGTCGTTGTTAACCCGTAACCTTTCCGTTGGAAGTCACGACCGCCCTAACCGCTAACCTATCCCGCCACAACATTTACATTGCGTTGAAAGCTCAGACATTTCCAGTTGAATTTTGTATCTCTCATACTTCTCCCACCCTCTCTCATTTCCCCCATGCGTCTCCTAGGTAACATCTCTGGGTGTGGCTACGTTCAGCCTGTGCGCTTTAAGCATCGACCGCTTCCACGCCTCTTCCAGACCCAGGCCTCTGGTGGAGCCCTGCCAGTCCATCCTGGCCAAGCTCTCCATCGTGTGGGTGGGCTCCATGGTGCTAGCCCTCCCCGAGCTGCTGCTCTGGCAGCTCACGCAGGACGTGGTCCCCACAGGAAGCCTCGGCCCAGAGGCGGGGGCGGAGATGGACACAGCCCTCCCGGGTTCCCGGAGGAGCGGCCTTGTGGTGGAGTCATGCGTCCGTCAGCCCTTCCCCGAGCTCCCAGAGAGCGTGTACTCCCTGGTGCTGACGTACCACGAGGCCCGGATGTGGTGGTGCTTCGGCTGCTACCTCTGCCTGCCGCTGCTGTTCACCGCAGCATGTTGCCTGCTCACCAGGCACACGGTAGCCCAGCGTAGCACACACACAGCCACCAGTGGCAGGGTAGCGGCCGAGCACAGCTCCCTTCCCTCCTCCACAACATCCTCATCAAGCTCTGCCCACAGGAAGAGAAAGCGGCAACACGGCGCACGGGAAGAGCGTCTGAGCGCTACGGTGACAGCGCTGGCCGGCGTCTACGCCGCCTGTTGTCTGCCGGAGAGCGTGTGCGCCATCACGCTGGCGTATGTGGACTTGCCGGTGTCCGCGGCAACCGAGGCCGCGCTGGCGCTTGGGGGCCAGATGCTGCTGTTTGCCCGTTGCTCGGCGACGCCTGTGCTATTGCTGTGCCTGTGTCGCTGGCTGGGCCAGGCCTTCATGGACTGTTGCTGCTGCTGCTGCTGTGACGAGTGTCTGGCCGACGGCTCCGCCTCCTCCTCCTGCTCCGCCTCCACTGCCTTGGCCACGCCCACGCCACCAGCCCCGCCCCCCGGAGAGGAGAGGAGGTCGAGGGCCAAAGACGCTGTGGCCGCGGTCGCCATGGTGACGTCCTGTTGAATTCCAGAGAGTTCCCCTTTGCTTCTATCTCTTCCCTCTAATTGCCCCCGCCGCTGGGTATAATCTTGTTCTGGGTGAAGTGAGGTGGCAGTGTGGCTGATGGTTTCAGGACAAAAACACTTTTAAGATACAGCAGGAGGCATTCTCCTGTCATTCCTTAATGGGATGACTCCGACCTGCAGTTTATTTCACTGATAGGTGCGATCATGTGAGAAATCCAACCGAATTTCGAGAAGCTGTCGAACGCAAGCTGAATGAACTCAGTGTAGATTTGGATATGCTTTGTTTTATTATGTTTTTTTGCGTGTGTGTTGTTTTTTATGGGATTATTGTAAAAATATCATTTTAGATATTATTTTAGCTTTTTAAATTTCCAGAATTTCTTGTGTGTTTTTATAACATCTGTTTATTGTTTAATTAATGGGAATTATCTGTTGAAGCTGTTGATGAATATTGCTGAGTTGCTCTCTCTGGCTCTCTGGCTCTCTTTTGAACTATGATCTAGAAAGGAAGGAATACATTGTGTCAACAGATGCTGGGGGAGAGAAGTCAAGAAAGTCCTGACTTGTCTCATTATTGACATTCAACATTGTACAATGAGTCGCTACAAGTGGTATAATCTGTGAAGGGAAACAAGTCACCTTTAGGCAAATATTGTTTTCGGTACCCAGACTGTAGTGTGTCTTTTTATTTTCCATAAACTAGTTTGCACATTTTCACTCCTATAATGAATAACATGAGGATGCCTGTCATGTACAGTATGTACCTTCAGTAAAAACTCCAAATGATTGCTGTATTTTATATATATATTGTTGAAATATTGAAATATTGTATTGTTTGGTAGTTTATGAACACCAGTTAAATCTACCTAACTAGAGAAAATAGTAACCTTAGGAGTTAGCCAGTAGACATATTAGCATAGCCATTGACTATACTGTTATAATAGGTTAGATTAACACACAGTATAATTAGCATTTCAACGATTATATAGTTTTATTTTGTAGTGCACATAGAATTTTGTAGGTATTATTTAATATCAGCAAATAAAATGTGAAATACCCAGTCTTGTATTTATTCCGCTGGGAGCTAATAAATCACGGCTTAAGGAACGCAGTCATATTTCAGCGCATCAGTGAGTCATTGTCAAGTCAAAGGTGATCACCATGGCAACCCCCACACATGTGCGCACACAGAGTGGTGATGGTGGCTGGGTTGCGATAATGCCTTTCCTTTAAGTTTCGTCCCGGCTCCGAGTTGAAGTATTTGTCCTCCCACTTAGTTGTGCCTAGTCTTCAGCGAAGAATAAGGAGAGGGAAAGTTCCAGATAAGGTCTGCTTTGTTCATCCGTGCCCCCCACCCCTTACTAGCATATGAATAGCCAGACACCAAAGGAGTTGCCAAGCTACCATCACAAGCTTCCTTGCGTTAAGCTTCGCACCCGCTAGCAAGCAGAGACTGGATGGATGGTGGTGGAGGGAGGGGGTACGCTCTCACAAAAGTGTCCACAACAACCTCGCTGCACTTTCCCAACAGCCCCTTGTTCCTCTGGTTTCCATGACAGTGTGTGTGTGGGAGGGGAGGGGAGGGATTTGTAAATTGCTCTGAACTTGCCAGCACATCTCCCAGCCCTCTCTCCACCCTCAGACTTTCATTCACTTACTTCAATTGGAATTTCAATCATAGTAAGCCACTGTTTGTGAGAGAGCAATCTTAAAAATTACCATTAAGGGTCAATCGCTGGCTAACTCTGGAGTGTGTTTGTGCCCAAACAAGGTTCAGTTCAGTCCCGCTTAATGAAGAGGTTAAGAAATCTGAACCAACGCTTTTAGTCTGTTCATGTGTAAAAACGTGACAGCTCAGTTTACCAACAAATGGAACAGCGTAAGCAACCTTTGTGTGAGGCTTTTCAATGTATTACTCATAGAGTTCAATGGCATTACCTTATGGTCTGAGATAGAGAAAGAAATATTTTATCTTGTGTCTCTTTTTTGTCTTGAATGACTAGATAAATTGCAGCAGCATAATTTTGAAGTCGTAAAGTGCAGCAGATGGGCTTACATTTTTCTATGCTACATACATAGCTATTAAGGCAAAAAATGCACCATTGCCAAAACGTAAATGGGTCAAAAAATGACAACTTGTATAAATGTTTATTCTGAAAGGCAGAGCAGACCCCCTTTTACAGTAAGTCAGTTGGGTGGTAATATTGATCAAATTAGTTGATTTTGTCCTTGAATGTACGATTGCTAAATTCTCTCATGCAAAAAACTGTAAGACCAAATATTTAATCCTACAGGGCTGGTATTTAACACTAAGAATATCAGTTGTAAAATAGATATATATTTTCTGTATGTTCTAATCTTACAAATGGTACAGAATGCTACATTTGCAAATTTAAACAAAGGTTGTAAACTGTTACTGGGTATATTAAAAATAAAGTGTATTAACAGTAGCCTACTTAATTTACACTAGAAGTTTTACTTTACTTGCATCTGTATCTTACGGTTTCTCAGCAGGTTCAGGAAATACATTTTCTGACATTCATAAACTTCCAGGCAGCTAATTGTTGTGGCCATTACCCAGACAAGAGCACAGCAATCACCTTCCGGCCTTACAGTGGGAGAAGGGGGTCTTCAAACAATCGAGTTCCCAACTCAACAGGCGTGAGCCTGAGATCCTGTGGAGATGACTGGGCTTCCATCCCAGAAGTTCAGGATGCTTCTATTTCTAGTGTCATCAGAACACTGATCGCTCCATGGTCCTATCAATAAGACCATAGGTGGTGGAACCGAACCACAGCCCCCTTAGCAGGCGCTTGAGAGACATTTTAATGCCTGGCCTGCATGAAAAGTTAAGGCAGCTTCTAGTAAAGGGAAACTTCCTCGTTCTGGATGGTTAGCTTTGCTGTTTAAAAGGACATGGGAAACATCAATAAGGCCTACAAATAAACATCGGGTGTTCCCTACATTCAGCCCTGAACAAATAGCACCATTCACTGACCAGACTGGCTGAAAACTGGGCACCGTTTAGCCAAGAAGGGTTCTGAAGGGTTAGTCAAAGGATAATCAAACAAACAAGTCTTTTTACAATCAGTAAATAAACATTAGTTTTCCCTTTCAAATTAACTTGACCATACACTGCAGGATTAAAATCTGTCTCAAAGAATGTTCTACCCTCTAGGATGATTAGTCAAACATAATTTAAAGAAGATAGAAATAAGATATTTATATATAAATCTGTATTTTAAAAATGAAAATTAATTCGGAAAAAATACCAATGACCTGCTAATAGTGTAGAGAATAACGGTATGTGCATCCCATAAAAGCACCTGACGGGGTGTATTAAGGAGCTCAATATATTAAACAGAGAAATCATAATACACACAATATCAATGTGCTGTTATCTGACAGAGATTTACTTTATGAAAATCTTAATCTAAGTACCGGTACACCCATCAAAAATCTGAAATAATCTATACTATAAAGGTGATATGTGAAGAGGCAAGTTACTACTTTATACAGATGTGCAATATTTTGGTTGAGTCAAATATAGAAAGTCAATTGTACTGTAACTGCCATTAAATGCCATTTTCCACTTTCATTGAGAAAGTCAAATATGTGGAGGTTGAGTTGTCCTATCCATGACAAGGATCCATAATGAAGTTTGTCCTTCTCTTATTTCTATTGTATGGGCATAAGCGTTTGAATAAACAACTGAAAGAAGACATGGAGATTAACACTTTAGCTCATCCTCGTACAGCCCCTGAAACATGTGTACATACTGCCCTCTAGTGACCATGGTGAAAAATATCCTGCGCTCATTACTGCAATTTACGGCCAATTTATGCTTTTTAAAATCGCCTCATATCGTTCACACTTGATTTAGAACACACATTCTTACATTGGGAAGCAGTTGGGTTGACAAGATCTGGATCACGTGAGGATAAATCTGTCATGGTTCAAGTTATGGCTTGTGATGAGGGACTACACATGGTTTAGGTGTGCAGTGATAGACAAACAACTAATCGAATCACCTGCTAGTTTTGATTTTTTTTTTTTTTTTTACATGACATGCCTTTTTCCCAAGATTCCAAGGACGACTGCTCAAAATCTTTTCTAATTTCTTGTTAAAACGTCCCGGCTATATGAGAGTGGCTATATGAGGGGGCGTGGTAGAATGGGTCTGAGCTGTCTAGTGCGGTTGACACATTGATTGTAAGGAATATCTGGCGATTGTTAGACAGTTTTTAATATGTACCCAACAAATGGAAAAGTATAATTTTATCAGAATAACTTAATTAAGCAATTTGATTTGTTTAATATTCTGTTGGAATAAATCACATGTTGACAACAAATGATTCTAATGATGATATCTGTAATCAACTAACTTGGCCAAAATACAATATGGCCAAAGAATAACCAAAACAGATAGACAATACAATAGCTCATTAGATAAATTAAATATTAAAGTAACATATTTTGTTATAGAATGGGTAACTTGTATTATTATAAACATATGTGCCCTGTCACAATGTTGATGGCAATTGTTATCATGGCAAAGTCCTAAGAAAGTGAAAGAACAGTGCAGTTATTTGATATAAGAACGCCATATTTATTCTTGTGCCATTTGAGTTAAAGATGTTACAGTATAAATACTAGATTCACTTATACTAGGCTACCACACTGTACAATGTAAAAACATAATAAAATCAAAACAGTGGTTATCGCATGAATCCGCAAATAAAGGATGTAGTACATACAGTAGTGTAAAAAAGCAAGTAGACAAAAGCAAATAATAAAAAAACAATATAACAATTTTACAAGGTTTTAATTAGGTTGGAGGAAAAAAAGCAGGAAGAGTCTCATAGTGGAAAATAGTCATATTGACTAGCAATAACGACTTATGTAGAGATAGGATGAACCAAGGTAGGACTGATTGGCTAGACTGTACTGGTTCAGCAATGGTCCCAACACTGCTGATGAACATATACAATGTCCACTATGTTCCTCAAGGAAGGAAAAATTTAAAAGAAAGAAAATAGAGAAAGCTTTTCTTAAGGTAATCCTTCAAAGTCCAGAGATTCTCCTTTCATGTCCGGTTTCTGGAGTGCTGGATCAACCACTGTAATGTTATGTCTAGGGAAGGACAACGTGTAATATGTTGTATAATTAATTCTGCCCCTTAGTTGTGATACATTCACAATAAACATTCACAGAATAGTGTTATTCGTTACTAAGGCACTTCCAGTCAAAACAACTGATTTAGCCTCGTCTTTCAAAAGTTGAAACTTCGTAGTGTCTCACTCTATCATGCCTCATCATGGCACCCTCCCATTAACAAATACAAATTAACATAGAAATGGCTATATAAACAGTTGTAGGACGTGGAAATGAAATACCTGAGGATTAAACCTGAGTCACCCTTTTTATATAAAATGGCTCTTTAAACATTATATAATGTTGAAATGTTTTAACGGTATACAATGTATACTCTTTCACGCATGAATTATGAAAACACGAGTCAGTGTTTTTATTCGTATTTAGGCTAAAACACATTTTTGGTACGTGCATTGTTCATAAAATTACTTAAATCTGTATAACTTAAATGTAATGCAGCTAGAATGCCTGCACATCAATCACACTCACCAATGTTGTCTTTCTCCTTGCAAGAGATGGAGTAACAGCAAATTTCTCTGTCTTGAATAGCTGACAGGTTCCTGGAAGTATAGAATGTTGAATTATTTTACAGTACTGACAACGAAGAAACAGTACAAATTAATAACAGAACATTCTCACATTTGCTTGACTTACATTCTCTCTATCAGCTCTTTCTCATCCAATGCACCCGAAATGTCCCGTTTGTTTCCCAACACCAGTACCTGCGCAGATGAGTAAATATATAAAAGTACATTTTAGATATAAAATACAAACATTGTATCCTCAAATATTCAACTAGAACTCATCCTCATCCTGGGAACTCTCAGTTGAACTAACAAGCGTCAATAAAATAAAATCATTACAACTGGACCATCTTCAGCTAATCAAAACAACAAACAGCATTTGAGCATGACATGCTTTCAAGACCACTGCTAAAGGTTATGCACGTTAAGTAAATTACACACAGTAAGTTTCTTTGCCTCAACCGAACATTGCTAATGTTTTTGTAAGAGAATGAGGAAATGGAAAGGAGAAGTGGCATTAAATTACTGAAAAATTGCATAAAATTTCTAATCCAACAAAGACTGAATATAAATATTAAAACATTTATAGGGGATAAATGTTAGCGATTAATTTCAATGCATAAGGGACATATATGACGGTCTCACTGGAATTCCCTGAAGCTGGGCTTTATCCAAAAGGTTGTGCAACTCATTCTTAGAGGCCTCAATCTTCTCTGGATCTGCTGCATCCACCATGTAGCTAGGAGAGGGACAAGTGAGAATTAAAACTAAATAAATAATATCTATAAATATAAGACTTTATGCTCTACTTGACTCTGAAGGTTAGTTCACAATGCCCATCACCTTCTGCCACTACCGCACAGAGAAAACCAGAGTACTACCGGTACTTGTATACAAAAAATAAGCATTTTTATAATGCGATGGGCTAAAATACAATGGAATGTGTGTTTATGTGTGCGTGCTCACACAATGGCGCTGACTCCACGACAGTATCTTTCCCACATGCTTCTGAATCTGGGTTGACCTCCTATATCCCACAGCTGATAAACACAACACAAGTCAGTGTTACACATTAAACAAACCTGTACCATGATTCTTCCAAGCATGGCAATATCGCATTCCAAAGTACTGCAAAAACAATATAATATAGATCATTTTACCTTTTTACCATGCATGTTTAAATGTAACAGGTTCAACGTAAATGTGAGCTGTGTCTGTAATCAGCTAGAAGCTCCTAAAACATTGTTACTTTTCACAAGAAAATGTGAATATTAGCAGTTATTCATGAAATAGGCTGACCCAATTCTTGTCAAAATAATGGAATGGTATTCCGTCTTGTAAACTATGTGATCATGCTTGAAATCTTAACGTACTAACCTTAATAGTGACATTTCCTTTGGTGATTTTCCTCATGTTGAAACCCACTGTAGGGATCATGTCTTCATTGAACTGACCCGACTTGATAAAGAGAGAAAGAGGGGAGGGGGGGTCAGTGGTTAAAAGGTTATGATAAATGTAACTTTTAAATTGAGCAGAGCTCCTCTTCAGGCAGCAAGCATTGGATCTGACGAGAAAAGCATTGAGCTGCAAGTTATAGGCCAATGAGGAATATTACCTACTGAGGTGCAAGTACTGCACGAGCCACATATTTTGACAGCATGTATGCATCACATAAAGAGTTGAATTTACTGGTAGTGGTGACTCATTGTAGGAGCAGGTAAGATGGCTGTCACTAGAACATGTCAAACGGTATGATCATTAGACTTCGTTAAAGAGGACCATCTTAATGTGTACAGCTCAAATACAAATCCACACAAAGTTCTGATGCAATATTATCATCTGATAGCATTATATATTCTCCCAAGTAAATGAGAGATTATATCTCAATGCTTCAGGATCCCCCAGTCAGAGCTGGTTAATGTGGATCGGGAAAGGGAAGTTTGGGGTCCCCTGCTGGAGCTGTTGCTCAGCTCTGACCTGACTCTGGATAAGCGAATGAAGATGGATGGACTATACAAATGCCAAATCAAAAGTAGGGCCTTCATTTATGCCTTCGACTTTCTTTTGCATTGCGCATACACACACACACACACTCAATAAATAATATATATTTCCAATTTGTGTGCAGATTGTTCAATGAGATAAACATGAGTCAGTCTGTCACAGATGAGTCTTGAATCTGATGTCACTAGTCATCATCCCAACGTCCAATGAGAACAATCGATCTCACACAAAACTGTAGAAACGGTAATCTTCAATTCAAAGATAATGTCAGCTATGAATTATATTAGATTTTAAAATGGCTGTCTTTATGTTCAAAAATTGTTATTTGAAGATATACATGTTAATTGCACTAAATGGTTTTGTAATTAGAAGAAAGTATGCCTCTTTTCAGCGAGTTTTCAGATGGATCCAACAACACTGACCGTTTAGCATACCCAAATTCAAGTCAGAAGTTCACCTCTCTAGGCAGGACAATGATATATGATTAAAATGTAGGACTACTGGGAATCCCTTCCAAACTATATCTTGCTCAAAATAGTATGCGTGACTTATGCTCGAACAACATGTCAGCTATCTAGCTAGGATGATTCTCTCAATTAATTATGTTCTCCATTACCAAGTATTTGCTGTAACCACAATTTGCAAGGCCGACAAAAGGCACCGGCCTACATTCCAGTAAAATCTTAAAATTCCAGCCCATCTAGTCCAAACTGAGTAGACTAATAATCGTTTATAGCTTTGCTTAGGTTTCATCAAGCCCAACGAAGTTATGAATAGGCTAAGCTTGCCACAGCCTCATAACCAAATAGGCTACATGCCTTTTTCGTACAATATTGATCGATTTATTAGCTGTATGAAGTTGTATAGGCTAATAGCGCATGCAGCGTCTATTACATTTGGGCGGAGCGGTTTTTAATCACGGGACCGCAACTCAAGCAGTCGCAGACAAATTGTAAAATTTACCGCTATCACGTTCACAAATGTGGTCTTCCCAGAATACTGCAGCCCAACTAGTGTCAATTCCATTTCTTCCTTCCAAAACAAGGCTTTGAACCAGTCCAACAGCTTGTTAAATAAGGCAATCATCTTGACCGTAGTGAAGTGCACTGAAAAGCAACGATCAGGTGACTGTCGTCTACGCTGCGATGCGCCGTGATGTTAAGAATGTTAGCCTCGGTCTTCTTAATAATCAAATAAGCGTGCTTCGGTTTATCTTCGCCATTTAAAAATATTTGATGTTGTAATGCCGTCCAGTGTTAAGGTTGTCCTTTGATATTTGTGTCTTGGCTTGTCTTCCTTGGGTGGGGTTTACATCTTTGTACACTTCAACCGTGGACAGAAAGCCGTGATCAACCTATCTTTAGTGGAAGATTGCGCCCCCTATTGTAATATGTATATTAATGCTCAGATATTAAAGTTAAGTCTTATTAAATATGAGTAAAGCAACATTAATTGGAATAATTATAATAATGTAATAATCGAATAATATAATAGGTTTACTGATGTATAGCTATATTACGGAACATTTCTACTTATAATGATACACATTGAGACGAATGTGCGGATCGCAAACCCACTACCGGTAGACCTTCAAGATGACGTGAATCAGGAAGTTGTGGAACAGCCTACTGATGTAGATTGGTACATTTACATACATACATGAAGCAAAGAAATGTTAGCTTTTTAAACGTTAAATGAGATGCAATAAGAACATGGTGCATTAGCGGATTGCAAGTAGCCTACCGGTAATTAAACGTTTTCTTGAAATAAATGTGTTTTTGTAAATGGGCCGTGTAGAATAGCTAACGCTAACAAACGACTAGCAATACAGTACGCTGCTGGGTGTTATACATTAGAACTACGGTACTGGTATATTGTGTTATCTTCTAGCCTACAGTACGGTACAACAGTTTCATTGACACAACTGTCGTCAGATGCTAAAGGGTTATTGAAGTATTCCTGCATTTTTTTCACTGGTAATTTGCATCGTTTGTGTAAACAGTTGTATAATGTTCTTATTGATGCAATAGCTTGCAAGTCTTTTCAGGTAACATACCATACATTAAGTTTGATGTTTTTTAAATAAAAAATAACACACATCGACTGTCAGTAGTCCCACAGAGGTCAGCGTTATGGGTACAACAATGAGTGAACCGTGTATCTACGACAAGCTGTCAGAAAACATCGACATCCTTCGCCAGTCGGGCTATCGCTATGGCATGTCTGAGAGAGAAATCGAGAAATTCATCAAGCAAGTCCTGGAGACCAACGAACCAAGAAGAGAGCCTCCCCAGTTTCCCATCCTACGAGCAACGATCAAGGTGTGTTTTGAAGTTATACAATGTCTAGTTAGGCTAGCTATCCTACATTAAAGATTTAAGTGCTACTACTAGTACTGATATGGTATAAACTATTATGTCCACGACCTTATGTCAGCATAAACCATGAGCATAGATTTCGTTTGAACATGAGGTGGGTATATAAAGGGGGTGGGGTGTCTGGGGATCATCCCCAGAACATTTTTGAGAATCCAACACTTAATTTTCAGCATTCTGGTGAATTCTCATGGAAAAATGTGTGTCTTTTCTGCATCAATGTAGGGTAAACATTTATTTAAAGGAAAACATTAAATACAGGAACCCTGGCACAATTCAAAATATATGGACTATAATGCAGTTGTTAAACATATGTATTGCTTTAAGCATAGGCCTCAACACACATATAGGCATGATTTAGCCTCTTCTTCTGCCCTCTTTTCTATGAGGAAAGTACATTATATTTAAATTAATTTTAATGTTTTTAACCCCTGGACTTTAATAGCTTATGTTGATGTTCCAAACTTTCTGCATATTTGAAACATTTGTGTTTATAGATTAATTGCTGTAGGCTAAACTAGTAGTAAATAGCAGACTTAAAACAACATTAGTCTACTACAAATTTTGGCCAAACCTAATAAAACTACTACTGGAGAACAAGACTTTGTTAAAGTCAAAATCACAGAACTTTGCTTGCAGAATCTAAAAATCTAATGTATTACCATTTTGTTTCACCTTACTACCGAAATAATAATTAATAAGTTGACACAACATTCTGGACATATCCTTCCAAGCAATTGTGACACCCACGACTACAGAAGTGCCTGCATGTTGTGAACAATGTAAACACTATAATCTCCGGGCTCACAAGTCTGTTGCAACAGTACAACCATTGCTTTGCTGTTGCTAGCCATGTGAATGTTGTGCAACCCACAAACCAATTAACGTTTGTTTGTTCAATGTAAATTAAATTTCTGACCATACCAATATATGTCAATAGCATAGTCAATTGTAACAGTTCATTTTTTTTCTTTTTTACCGGATTTCTTAAAAAAGAAAAAGCAGATTAGATCATACTACTTGGTAATCTTCTATAGATGTATATACTTGCCTAGTAATTTATTTTTGTCCCCCTTTTCTAGTTTATAGTGGCAGTGGGTTTTCTTCTGGTGGTGGTGCTGGCATTCACCTACCCCCAAAGTACTCCTGACCTGGGACTCGTCAATCTAGGGTGTCATAATTTGTCCTCGCCCCTCAGTCATGTCCGCCTGCTGTCCCTGCCCATTGCCAAGAAGTACAACCTACAAGGTCCAGATATAGCTCTTATACTAATGTTCTTGCAGCTTGGTTATTGTTGTAGGGATTGTGCCTTTCCTTTGCATGGTAGCAGCTCAACCAGACTCTGGCGCTTTTCCACTGCGTGGTACCAGCTCAACTCAACTCGCCTTTTTTGCTTTTCCAGTGGGCAAATGTTGGGGTACTACCTCATACTTTTTCTAGTACCTGCTCTGTCAAAGATCCAAGCTGAGGCTATACCAAAATGTGACGTGACAACAATGCTGATTGGATGAAATCCTCATTGCGCAACACAGGCATACATACGGCAACTCCTAAAACAGCCGCAATTTTTTATTTACCTTTTTACTAAATGGCCAAACCATGGCATGATTAATTGAGGAAATGCAGATTGTTCTCGGTTGTCGTCGGCATAATCAATGTTATCTACTGAGAGCTAGACAGGCAAATTCATAAAGTAAAGTGAAGGGTGATCAAGATGTCTACGAACTGTTGGCTGAACACGGAAACCGAAGGACATTCCAACAAAGTGGACACATGTTCCAAAATACCTAAAAAAAAGTCCCAAATTCGAACTCTAGTCTCTATTCAAGTACCAGCAAATTTGTTTTCCACTGCCGATTGTACCCCAAACGTCCTTTGATGGTACCTACTCAATGTAGCTGGTCGTCATAACTATACATACAGTGGTGGGGAGAACAAGTATTTTATACATTGCTGATTTTGCAGGTTTTCCTACTTACAAAGCATGTAGAGGTCTGTAATATTTACCATAGGTACACTTCAACTGTGAGAGACGGACGGCTCAGCCCAGAACTACACAGCAGGACCTAGTCAATGACCTGAAGAGAGCTGGGACCACAGTCTCAAAGAAAACCATCAGTAGCACACTACGCCGTCATGGAATAAAATCCTGCACCACACGCAAGGTCCCCCTGCTCAAGCCAACGAATGTCCAGCCCCATCTAAAGTTTGCCAATGACCATCTGAATGATCCAGAGGAGGAATGGGAGAAGGTCATGTGGTCTGATGAGACAAAAATAGAGCTTTTTGGTCTAAACTCCACTCGCCGTGTTTGGAGCAAGAAGAAGGGTGAGTACAACCCCAAGAACACCATCCCAACCGTGAAGCATGGTGGTGGAAACATCATTCTTTGGGGATGTTTTTTTGCAAAGGGGATGGGACGACTGCACTGTATTGAGGGGAGGATGGATGGGGCCATGTATCGTGAGATCTTGGCCAACAACCTCCTTCCCTCATTACGAGCATTTAATATGGGTCGTGGCTGGGTCTTCCAGCATGACAACGACCTGAAACACACAGCCAGGGCAACTAAGGAGTGGCTCCGTAAGAAGCATCTCAAGGTCCTGGAGTGGCCTAGCCAGTCTCCAGACCTGAACACAATACAAAATCTTTGAAGGGAGCTGAAAGTCCATATTGCCCAGCAACAGCCCCGAAACCTGAAGGATCTGGAGGTGGTCTGTATGTAGGAGTGGGCCAAAATCCCTGCTGCAGTGTGTGCAAACCTGGTCAAGAACTACAGGAAACGTATTATCTCTGTAATTGTAATTGTAATTGTATTCTGCTTTTTTGGTGTATTAAATACTTATTTCATGCAATAAAATGCAAATGTATATTTTAAAAATCATACAATATGATTTTCTGGATTTTTGTTTTAGATTCCGTCTCTCACAGTTGAAATGTACCTATGGTAAAAAATTACAGTCCTCTACATGCTTTGTAAGAAGGAAAACCTGCAAAATCAGCAGTGTATCAAATACTTGTTCTCCCCACTGTACATACATACCACGGTATATCTGCAGTGAACTGTTTTGGTATTAATTGACTTCAGTTTGCAGTGGTTTCCAAATCAGATTTTATTATTGCCTCAGCTAGCTTAGGACCTTGACAGAAGGGCTACCAACAAATGTACCAGGTACTATACACAACAACCGATGGAAAACCAAAAAGGCGATTTGAGTCAAGCCAGTACCGTGTGATTGGCGTTTTCTGCCTGGAAAGTGGATTATGCATGTATGGACGCCAAGTCCATTTAGTAGTGAGAGTATGCCTCATCAAACTTATGATGGGAATGCAATAGATATCTTAGCATCAGAGCCTTACAGTAGCCAAGCCGTCAAAATGACAATTTATCTGCATGGTAAAGAACCATGAAAAATCCAGTGTATTGACTCAAAATCCTTACACTCTCTTTGCAGGATTCCATGAATGGTGGAGTGCTGGCGCTCTCCGACAAACCCTAGTAAACTGTTCAGGTTGTGCAGAGATAGCCTCTGTGCTTGAGGTCCCTGAGTCCCTCAGAAATACGGTGGCTTTACGCAAGGGACCCCAGCTTGTCTTGTTTAAGGTAATTATTAAAACACACGGCAATAGGTGATAAAGAAATCGTTGGTTCGAAACCCGCTAACTCCTCACAAAGTGTCGAGGTGTCCTTGAGCAAGTCACCTAACCCTAACTGCTTCCGGTGGTCACGTATCGCCTTGCATGGCAGGCTGACATCGCCATTGGTGTATGAATGTGTGTGTGAATGTGAGGAAAATAAGTGCTTTGGATAAAAGCAAAAAATAAATGCAGTCTATTTACATTTTAATTGCAAATATAATGATGAAGATTAAATTGAATACTTGTGTGTAATGTATTAAATATATTAGGCATATTAACTAAATTAGACTGTCACAGCTATATACTTTGTGTAGTGGTACATTAGTCAGTTTTTAATTGTCAAAAGTGTATACAGTGCCATCTGTTGGCTGTAGCTGGTATGCCATAGACAAAATACACATTGCAGGACCAGCGGGACATAAATAAAATAAAAACAAAAGTGTATCTATATATCTATCTTTATTATTATTATTATTATTATTATTATTATTATTATTATTCTTTAGTATATTTTTTTTTATCCCCTCTCCGGGAACCATCACCTTATCGTGGTGGAGAGGTTTGTGTGTCCCTATGATCCTGAGAGATGTGTTGTCTGGA
>JAODOY010027380.1:0-17224 GCA_025399855.1 Forbesichthys papilliferus | reverse complement strand
ACATTGTGGGCCACACAAACACACACATACACACACACATACATTGTGGGCCACACAAACACACACATACACACACATACATTGTGGGCCACACAAACACACACATACACACACACATACATTGTGGGCCACACAAACACACACATACACACACACACACACATACATTGTGGGCCACACAAACACACACGTACACACCTGCGCTAACATGCATGCTACAAGCTATGATATAGAACAGAGGATTACAACACACACATAGTGAGTGAAATGTCATTTTCTGCTCCAGGCGCAATTACTCTACTGTATATTTACATAATAGTTGTTTGCTGTTTGCGGAAATTGTATACAACAGCTTTAATGCACTCTGTTGGCTTTTACTGTATCTATAACACATGCTTCTGACGTGTATAAAACTGGTTAAAGCATTTCCTAATAGTTTTTGCCGCACGATTCCTCTGTCAAATGTACCTTGCTTTTGAACATGACGACACGTGAACCCATTTGAACTTGTCATGCAGCTGAGATGCAAGCGAGCCCGATGGAGGTTAATGACATCCTAAAACATCAGCATGTGGAGCACGCTGGCATTAGGACACCATACTAAACAACAAAAAAAGCACAATCACTTTAAATGCAAACCAATGCAGATAAATAGCTGCATGGCATGCCAACCCCAGCAAGGGTGTGTTTCTCCTAACTGGACCCGAGGAGGATTATTCAGCTCCTCATGTTGCTGAGCTGCACCAATCATCTGCCAGCAAACCGGGAGCGTCACCTCCACAGGGAGTCAAAAAGCTGTATAAACGCAGTCCACTTAACAGAAGACCATAAAGCCACTATCCCCTATGTTGACGTTCCCCCCCCTCCCCTCCCCTTCGCCCAGGTGCCTGGAGCTCCACCCTCACAACCTGCCGGCGCTCATGGCCCTGGCGGTGAGCCTGACCAACACGGGCATGCGCCAGGAGGCGTGTGAGGCGCTTCTGTGCTGGCTGTGCCACAACCCCAAGTACAAGCAGCTGCTCAAGGGCCGGGCCTCCCTGCTGGGCTCGCCCGGCTCCCAGCGCAGGACGTCCCGCGCCTCCACCATGGGCCGCTACGAAAGGTACCAGTCCCAGCTGCTGCTGCTGCTGCTGCTGCTAGCCACGGTAGCCCGGTTAGCACGCTAGTTAGTTAGCTCTACAACAGTGTTTGACACCAGGTAATATGAAGCATTAGTGTGCGTTGCATCTCACTACAAATCAGACATTACATCAGCTAGACACTGACATCTGAAATTGAGAACAGAATAGAATTGACACAATGCAAAAAAGTAGTACATTACTTACAAGAGCTTTTCATAAATCTTTTAAGTATGTGAAGCTTTCTTTTTTTGTTATTTTCAAGGACTCTCTCTCGCTCTCTTTGACTGGCTTTGTCCCATTACCCAAACTCATCACCTGGTTAGCACGCTATCTCTCTCTCTCTCTCTCTCTCTCTCTCTCTCTCTCTCTCCCACGCTCACAGCTACAAGGGTAAGAACACGGTGGCACAGCATGTTCTATACTTTCCGTAGCGACCATGACTATGATTGGAAGGCCAGTTTGTATTTCAGTGGTTGCAGTATGTGACATAATACATTGTTGTGGAGTGGACTAAGGAAGAAATGCTGCGCTGCGAACATAAATACTGAATCACATGTTTGTCATGGCTACCGCAAAAGCATGCAATGCATTCTGGGAAATTGTGTATTACCCGTGTGTGAGTCTGCACATGGAAATGCTCCAAGTCGGAGGGCTAACTGGAGGACTAAATGGGAACAGTGGATCATAGAATATGTAATTTGCTTATGTACGTTCTCTCTCTCTCTCTCTCTCTCTCTCTCCTTCTGCATTGGTCTCTCGCCCAGCTGATCTCAATGACCAGACTGTGTGTGTGTGTGGGTGTGTTTGCGCATACAACTATTTGTATTTACTGTATGTGTGTTCATGTGTATAACAATATGTGTGTGTCTGTATTACAGTATATGCGTGTGTGTGTGCGCGCGCATGTATATACGGTATATACTGTGCGTGTGTATAGCAATATGTGTGTGTGCGTGTGTGTGTGTGTGTGTGTGTGTATAACAATATGTGTGCGTGTGCGCGCGTGTGTGTGTGGGCATGTATAACAATAAAATGTGTGTTTGTGTGTATAACCATATATGTGTGTGTGTGTGTATAACCATATGTGTGTGTGTGTGTGTGCGTCTTAGCTCCCTGCTACCTGAGGTCAGGGAGATGTACCTGGAGGCGGCCCAGCAGAGTGTGGAGGTGCTGGATCCTGACCTCCAGACGGGCCTGGGCGTCCTCTACAACCTCAGCGGGGAGTTCAACAAGGCAGTGGAGGCCTTCAACGCTGCCCTGGCCGTGAGGCCCCAGGTGGGCACACACACACACACACACGCGCACGCGGACGCGCACGCACACATGCACACACACACACACACACAAAGTATCTATATAAAGTAACCGTCAAAAGATTGGACACACCTTTTCTTTTTTGCATTATCTTCTACAGTGAAAATTATTATTGAAGATGGAATTATATGGAATTGTTTAGTAAACAAAAAAAGTGTGAAATAAACCGGAAAATATTTTATATTTTATATTCTTCGTAGTAGCCACCTTTTGCACAGCTTTGCACAATCTTGGCATGCTGCATTTAGTCTGCGATAACAGGTCCACCGATCAAAAGAATCTAACATTTTTCATGAAAAATAAAGGGTGCAACCAACCACCAGGAGGAGTTAGGGGGTAGGGAATTAGGCATCCTGCTCAAGGATGCTTACAGGTCGCAATAACACCGGAGTTCAAACCCACGACCTTCCGGCTGGGAGCCCATTGTTGTCTATAATTTCCAATGTGTTTGTTTGCCTCTTTGTTTATATTGGGAAAATACTTTAGGCTAGTCTAATTAACATGATGGTTTACACAGAGCTAGATAATTATTCCTAATTCATAGTAGTTAACCTGCTCTGTGCCCTAGATTATAAATCATACATTCAACAGTTAAAAATGTGGAAATATAAGCATAAAATGTACTTTTCATGCCGTGATCACTTTTTATCAGACAGTCACATTTAGAGAGAGAACTACGCAAGCAGATTCTACAAGTAAACAGACAACCTATTCTGAATTTTTCAAATTTAAAACGCATACAAAGAATATCCATACTGGTTTAAATTATCAATTTGATCATATTGCCAATGTTTTCTTAGCAAAGGTTTAATGTGAGTAAGTAATAAGTAAGTAATTCCCCAGTAGACGCCTCTCTCAAATAAAGGCTGGTTGAATGTCCTGGTTGAGTAAATAGAAGCCTGGGCTACTATTTGAAGTGAACACACACACACACTAGCACACAGACACACAGACACACAGGCACACACACACACACACACACACACACACACACACACACACACAATGGCACACACACACACACACACACATACACACACACAGACGGTAATGAGTGCTCCCCTGCAGCACAGGCAGTTATAGGAGCCTGTATGGGAGCTTTGATAGCCTGCTGTTATACAGTACGGTAGCTTCATGTACAAATGAAGGCTCACCCTCCCTGACCCCCTGCCCGGTGCGCGCTGGTGCATCCATAGGGTCAAGGACAACATGTGGGAGAATGGGCAGGGGTCTAAGGTATTGTCAGCGATTTTAAAGCTAATATGCTTTATATGAAATTCACCAAATATATCCTTGCGGCCCGCGAGCTGCCCGTTCTCTGAGTGCTGAAATAAGGACCCTGTGTTTCCACACAGCCCTGGCCCTGCAAATAGCAACACAATTAAAGTGGTTCAGACCACACAACAATAGCCTAGCCTTCTCTGTGTTTCTAATGTGTGGGACAGATCTAATGTAAGCGCACCCTATGGCATTGAAGGGAGAGTTGTGTTTGTGTTGATTGAGTTAAAATAGTTAGGTTGTTGTTAGCTTTATGATGTCACTGTTGCATATGGGTTGAATATTAGCATATTTTTTTAATATTATGTATTGTGGAGAATTGGTCTTGAACTCATATAATACATTATCTGCTGTTATTATACTAATTAAATAGCATTGTGCATACATAGACAGACTAACTTCAACCAATCAATATAATATGGTCAATACTGTACACTAGATAATATGATTAATATACTATTAATATGGTCAATACACTTAGATAATATTGTCAATATACTAATATATAGTATGGTCAATACGCCAATATATAATACGGTCAATAAGCTAATATATGGTATGGTCAATACACTACTATATAATATGGTCAATGCGCTAATTTATAGAATGGTCAATACGGTAGTATAATATGGTAAATGCACTAATATAATATGGTTGAATAGTGGAGATAAATAAAATAATTAGTGTATATAGAATCAAATAGTTCAGGCTGAAAGCAGGAGAACAACAGACTGCACTGGCTTGCTAGTAACGTAGGATACTGAAGTGATATGTGTGTGTGTGTTAGAGAGAGAGAGAGAGAGAGAGAGAGAGAGAGCTGTCTATTTAATACTACACACAAACTACGCACCACAACAATGAACATATCTCCACAAACAATTGGTTTACCATTTGAGTTGCATTTGGAATCCTCTTCATGAGAGGACCAAGAGGAGAAACAGACTGGCTAGATGTTCATGGTTTATATGAACAACGTTATGTAGGCCTACTTTATGATCAAGCTGTAAAGGCATTGTCAACACAATCATACTTATCTGATTGCTTAAATGTAACGTGTAGAGAACCACAAAATGCTGGCAGTTTACAATATTTTGTAAAACATATAGGCTGCAGTAACATATGACAAGCAAATTATGCAAGTATGATAGGTTATATTCATTATAAGTTTATTAATTATAAGGGCTAGGCCCCACTTGCCCTTGTAAGAACAACACAGCTGAATATATATTACACTAATAAAATATGGTCATTATAGCATTACATTAAAGGGACATTTCTCATATTGTGTCTGGAACTCCCCTGGTGGTTGAAGTCGGCATTACATTTAAATAACAGCGTACAGCTCTGCTCATGGGACCACCCTGCCCTCCGTCCCCCAGGACTACCTGCTGTGGAACCGGCTGGGGGCCACCTTGGCTAACGGGGACCGTAGCGAGGAGGCCGTGGAGGCCTACACCCGTGCCCTGGACCTCCAGCCGGGCTTCATCAGGTCCCGCTACAACCTGGGCATCAGCTGCATCAACCTGGGAGCACACAGGTTTGTGTGGGGGGTGAAAGGGTGGGGCGGGGGGCTAGTGTGTATATCGACTACAGTTTAGATAGCTAACAGCTACAGGTTTGTAACTAGTACAGCTAACAGCTACAGGTCTAGATAGTAGCTAACAGCTACAGGTTTGTAACTAGTACAGCTAACAGCTACAGGTCTAGATAGTAGCTAACAGCTACAGGTTTAGCTAGTAGCTAACAGCTACAGGTTTAGCTAATATAGGTAATAGCAACAGGTTTAGCTAGAACATATACAATAACAGCTACAGGTTTAGCTAGTATCTAACAACTACAGCTTTAGCTAGTAGCTAATAGCTAAAAGTTTCAACATTTTAAGTACAAAATGCAATAAATAAAGTTCAAGGAATTAAACAGTAGTAATATATATAATATATTATACTATGTATAAAATTATTGTTAGTGTCTAGGAGTCAATATCTCCTCACGGTACACTAGCTACCCCTTCTGTGTGTGTGTGTGTGCGTGTGTGTGTGCGTGTGTGTGTGTGCTAAAAAAGTAATCTGGTGTTTCTATGCGTGTCCAATGACTGGGGGCAAAGCCGCAGAGCTTCTGAGTGAGCACCCTATGGCAATGAAGGGGGCGGGGCTTCCGAGGGAACACCCTATGGCAGTGAAGGGGGTGGGGCTTCTGAGGGAGCACTCTATGGCAGTGAAGGGGGCGGGGCTTCTGAAGGAGCACCCTATGGCAGTGAAGGGGGCGGGGCTTCTGAGGGAACACCCTATGGCAGTAAATGGAGAGGTGTATCTGTTTTGATCGAGTGCAAATGTAAACAGGCTGATTCCCAGGATAGCTGACTCCACTTTTAACATCCACCAATACAGACGTGTAGCCTCTTCATGCTAACATGTTGCGGGGCTGGTTTGGGGCTCCCCAGGGAGGCAGCCAGCAACTTCCTGACCGCCCTTGGCCTCCAGAGAAAGAGCCGCAGCCGCCAGCTGTCTCACCAGGTGATGTCGGGGAACATCTGGGCGGCGCTGAGGATCGCCCTGTCCATGATGGACCAGCCCGAACTCTTCCAGGCCGCCAACATCGGGGACCTGGACCTCCTCATGAGAGCCTTCAACCTGGACATTTGAGGAGCGCCAGAAGAGATACCAACCACCACCTTCACCCAACCTCACCCAACCTCACCCAACGCCAAGAATCCAAATTGTAAAGTGACTGTCAGAAGTCTGAAGTTGAAGACAGGAACTGTGCATTCCTTGCACGTTACACTTTAAAAAAGCAGCCAACGGTTTAGTGATTTCTTTTATTTCTTTAATTTCTTCCTTCCCAACTCAAGATATTTGCTAGCCCGAGCTAGCTTGTTAGCAACGTGTTGCTAGCTGCTATCTCTGCTGCCCGCCAACGAGTCAGGCTTCACCCCCATGAAAACCACTAATTGATTTATTCACGGCCCTGGCACTAGGTGGCGATTCAACTGGATGACCTCAACCAATGCAACATCCAGTTGGAATGCGTCAGCTTTCAAAGGCCCTGCTTATTTTGACTACATTTTGACCAGCAAATCAGGGAAGCCTCATTCTCATTAAATTAAATTGAATATAGCACTGCACAAACATTTGACCAATTTTCAACAACAAAGGCCAATGCCAGGCTAATTGTCAAGCAGCAGCACTCTAGCAAACCAGCTATTTGTGGATTATTAAAGCTAGACGGTGATTATAAGATTTTTTGTGAAATTCAGCGAATATCTCTTCACTGTCCGCTAGCTGCCTATTCTGTGTGCGTTTCTACGCAGCCCTGGCTCTGTACACGGTGGCACAAACAAGTGGTGCAGACCACAGCACACAACAATATAATGTCTATTTTGGGTGATGGAGGGGAAGGGGGGGTGGAAGCTTCTGATGGAGCACCCTATGGCATTGATGGGAGAGGTGTTTTGGTTTTGATAGACTATAAATAACAACAAGCATTCTCCAGTGACTGACTATACACGGTACCTTTTTTAAATAATGAGTTACCTAGGCAAGTTGTAGTTCTAGTGTTCTTTGCTTGAGGAATCTACGTTTTTGATGGGTTTGCACTGCAAATTCTGATTTCCCCAAAGAGCACAAGCAGAGGCACATATTAAATGCCTTAGAAAACCCGATTAAAAATGGAATGGTAGCACAAAGCTGAAGTAAGATAAAATGGAAGAGAATGTCAGAGAGGAACATGCAGATGCTGTTTGCAGAGCAGAGACGAGTGTTTGAGTTAAAAACAGGTTTCTTGATCAAAATGACTCTTGCCATCCCAACAAGAAGGATTTAGTGAGCACGCGGTAAGACTGACGTACATAAACAGTACGACTTATAGTTCTGGCTTGGTTCATCCACTTCCAATAAGAAATCATTGCGCTGCATGGAAAAAGCTTTTTGATATACATGACCTCTTTCCCCTTTGCACTTCGAACATACTGACAACTTTCTCAGTCCAGCTGGAATGTGCAAGCCAGGTTCACAGACACATTCTTGAATGCATGCATATTACAATATTACACTTTCGTATGGTAACAAAAAATGCTAAGCCATTTTTAGACTGAAACTGATTTCTTTGACTCACTGGTCCTATGAGTCTAAATGCTTTCGTAATAATTATACAAGTATTAGTAGTACTGGCCTATTGATCCTATTTATCCCTTTATCTTGCCTGATGGAAGTAATGCACCAAAAATCTGGAAAGATGTAAAATGTTCATAATTCCTCGTATGAACAACCACCATGACTACAACAGTAGCTATATATTTATATGTAAGATCTAGGATGACTTTCAGACTAGTCATTTTCTTTCATTTTGATCGTCATGAGATTGCTAGTGTGCTGTATATTTGCATAAACATTTTCTACAAATGTATATTTTTTAGGATCTTAGAACATTACAGATAAAGATAATATTACTATTACAATTGACCTATCACAAGCACTGCCCCTTTTTGCATGTAGCTTTCTATGGTGTTTTGTCCTACCTAGTTACAGTAACTAGGTAGGACAAGTGAAAAGGGTGGTGCTTGGGAAAGGTCAATTATAACGTTATTATTATTACAAATTAGATTTCACAAAATTATAATTATGCACTATATTCTCCTTTGAAGTACACACTCAACAATCATTTAAATATGCTTATTGGCAACTAATGTAGCTCACATATGCTAGTTTGAAAGTCACTCTTGAGAAATGAGCACTATGCTTTTAACTATACTAACTATACTATAAATAGCCTATTCTACTGTATGCTATAGTGCTGTGTGTGTAGCTGTCACCACGGTGGTACAGCCAGCCAGTTTTGCTGTAGGAGCCTATGCAAAAGGTCACGTTTTCTGTTGCCATGGTGGATTGTCAAATAGCCTCTGTCAGACTCAATGGACCACGAGTGAATTTTGTCTCAACGTTATCAGGGTCTACACAGCCACAGCTACAGCCATCCATCTTTCTGACTGCCTAGCACTGATTGCAGCTAAAATAGCTTGTTCAGAATCTCCTAGGCGAGCCGCTTTCTCACCTTTTTAATGCACTTTTCATTTTCCATTTCAGCTTATTGATACTTGTGGAGGAAACAGTTTGCACAGTCAGCAGGTCCAGCAGTTGCTGCTATTTATTTGTTGGGACAGAAATAGTTTACGGTCATTGATTCTAGAAACAAACTGAGAGGCACATGGAACGCTGTCTTTATGGTGTGACCTCACAATCACACGTCCAGTTCAACCATAGATCATGTGCCATCTCCCTGAAATGTTCTCTGAAACCCACCCATCATGTTATAGCAAGAATATCACAGTAATGTCAGAAGATGCATCTACTGTACTGATGCTGAAGTGATCTCAAATAGAGATAGGGAGGCTCTACGACAACGTGGTTTGGCCAGATGTATCTGGAAACCCACCGTGACGTCGAATAGACAAAGGCTTTGCGCTGCTTGCTGTGATACCCCACACCTGCGTCCTCAAGCAATCTGTTTTTATTGGCATCCCATGGGGCCTAGAACCCACATTGACAGCTTAATGTCAAAGGGAACTGTGCTGCATCACCGAGGCAGCCACTTGCTTCTGGCAATAAAACTAGAACTAAATAAAACTTAAGAAACATGAAACATTGTTTTGGTAGTGTAGCTCCCTTAGGGTGTTTTACATGATAACATAAGACTATGTTTGGTTGTTTTATTGGAGGCCAATGGCTCATCAAAATTGTATTTAAATTACTAATGAAAGTGTTTTCTCCAAGCATATAATAAACCAGCTAATTTCAATATTGCAATTACAATTAGGTAATTTAGCAGACCCTGTTATCCAAAGTGACTTCCAGTGTGTACAATTGAGTATTAAAGGTATAATCAGCCTTTGCTAATCGTAAGCTAATACGCATTTTGTCAAATTCACCAAATCACTGCTCGCATTTCGCTATCTTATTGTTCTCTGTGGAAAAGAGAATCCGATACGTCTACACAGCCTTGACTTCGTGAACAGGAGCATAAACAAAGTGGTGAACACCGCTCACAACAACAACGCCGCAGTACTATTTGCTTCACAATGTGTTTCAATGTGTGAGTCTGCGCTGTGGAGGGATATTGTTTTATTTTGAGCTTGTGTTGGCGTGGCAAGTAGTTCTTGAGAATAACTAACCCTGCCCTAAATTAGCAGGTAGGTCCACAATCTTGTTCAAGGAGGTTTGCTGGTAGGAGGGATCTTTAGCCTTGCGAGCTTCAGTTTGACTTTGCCTAGAGAATCAGTGTGGAGAGCTTGGAATTCATTTTTGATCAGGACGGTAAACCTAGTGTGTGTGTGGCCAATCAGTGTCCATACATGTTAGCAAGGGGCTGGTTTAGTTGTGACACAGGCAACTTGAATAAAGCAACGGTGGCTCCTACGGAGGTTAACGTAGGCAATATAGCATCAGTTTTATTAGAATGTATTAGAAGAGAAAATGCTTTTCTCAATGGAAAATATGTTTTCACTCTTTCTTCTTCTCAACTTTTCTGCTGCAAGAGTGGATTCAACAACAGGCTCTGCTGGGTCACAGGTTCGTCCAATCACCTGCCAAGTATTTTTCGAAAGCGGCTGGCTGGCTTTGAAACAGTTTCAATGTACGCCTTCACAGATAGATGTGTCTAACAGACACATATATCTGGCATGTCAGGGTTATGGGATCTTACCCAGGCTGGGAGCTGGCCCCCCTAGCTTCTAGTTAGCCTAGTGTTTAACAAGACCCAATTTGCACCTGGTGAACAGGGTCTGGACCCACAATGCACCTGGTGAACAGGGTCTGGACACGCAAGTGTTTGTAGTCGCTGCCTCTTACTGGCTGTAGACCTCCGGTTAAATTTGAAACAACTGCAAACCCTTTAACCAATCTCATCTAGTTTTACCACCATTTTGAAATACGCTTGAATGAACCACCCCCACAGACTCTGATTGGTCCAGTGGCCGTGAAAAACACTGAAGCGATCAGTGTTTTGAAGACAAACTCAGTGAAAATAGAGCTGAGAGCAGGAGGAACCAAGCTAGCGTCTAGCTTAGTTGATCCTGCACCGCATCACTAATGATTTACTTTTCCCTGCTGGAGAGCTGTGGTATTGCATGGTTGGGGACAAAGCAGGCTTCCGGATCCCATTACAGATCTCCTGCCTACAAGCCGCTGAACAAATCCACTTCTAAGGATTTGCAGAAAGTGAGATGCGAAGGAATGTTGTGTGGTCAGATAATATGCTGTATGTAACCCCGCCCGTACGTTCTGTTCCCTAATCTCCCAGGTGTCTTAACGATCAACAGCATACTGTAGAACAAAAGCTTGAAACACGATGTCTGATCATACGCAATTTACAGAATTGCTCTACTTTTCTTATGGGCTCGTAGGCCTTTGCTTTTTGGCATTTTGAATAAAAATAATGTAGTTATGAAAATGAAAATGTTATTTTTTTAAGAATTTGTTTTAAAATTGCTGGCTAATAATATACTCTATATCACTTTACTGCCGTGCATTGACATAGGATGATGAATCCCTTTTAGACTTTTTTTGTTGTTTTGTAAACGCAACTCGCTCAGGTGTGAAGACGCATGCCGAGGAACTGAATGCATGCTATAGATGCTCTATATGCTTCTTTTTGAATGACATTTTAATTTTCATGCATGGAAAGTGCTTTATTTCTCTCCCACTGACATACAGGACTATATATATCTTAAGGTCACCATGCAATATTTCTACAAAGCACTTTTAAAATCTGCAAATGATAACATGGGTATTTACTCAGTGTGTATTGTACACAAGATGCTTTCCCGTCTGATAAAAGCACGTGTTAAATGTTTTATAAGGTTGGGTTTGGGTACAGCATCTTGTGAACAATAGTGTTGTTCTTTTGAATTAATCACATAAACAATGTCAGGTAACTCATAGTTGGTTTATCCAATATACACATATGAATAAAATATTTTGATGCAAGTAATGACATTTTAAATTATACCCTTTACATATTGCAACTTCTAGTTTATTGGAGCACTTATTACTCTCCCTGTATCACACCATACAGTAACAGCATTAGCACCTTTGAAAGTTAAAATATGAAAGTAATATTTTAAATTAAACAATTGTTATTATGCTATGCTTTTGTCCTTTTTTTCCCCCTACTCTTTAAAGGTGACGTCAGCGATTGTATGCTGATAGACTTGTCAAATTACGTGAATATATACTTTAATGTTCAGTAGCTGCATGTTGTTGAGCTGGGAAAAAACATACAATTTCTACACACTGTAAATTAAAGTTTCTTGTGATTTTATAGATTTTAATGCAAAAGTAAGACTGCCAAATTTCCACAAAAGGTGTCATTTATTGAATTATCCAAAGATGGTGAGTGGTCTGAGAAAGCCTGGTGATGGTATTTACATGTACCGTTAACATACTGGGCCCAACCAAACATTTGAATAGATGCATTACAAAAATCTACTTTAAATAATCCCCTCAGGGAAACTATGTAATGAAAACTACAGAAATGGCAAAACTTCTGTCCAAAACAAAAAAAAGGATAAAAAGCATATTAACAGGTGAAGTAGCATTTCAACATTCCGTAACATGAGAATGAAACTCAGAAAGGTACAATCCAAATTACCAAAATGTCGACTTTTAGTGCACATGCGAACCGTATAAATATGTTTTGTGACACAAAAGATGAAGTTGCCTTTCACAATCTGGAGACAAAAGGAGACTGTACGACGGTAAACCAAAAATAGACCCTTAGAGACAAAGCAGGTTATCAGCTGCAACGCAACACGCAAAGAAAATAAACAAATGCTGAAGATCAGGAAATATGTTGCTCAACAGAGACTGACTGACTGCACATACATTGTGACAGACACGTTGAAAATGATACTTGCATAGAAAGACCTTTGTGAACTGCCCACTGCATAGACACGGTATAGCACAGCAGTTTATCAAGTATTAGCTGAGAGGGATTCAGGGAGTCTGCAGCATCAAGCCTTCCTCATAGTGGCCTCAAAGTCCAGTTAAAGTACCCATGTGTAGTGTTGTAGACTGTAGAGCCAGCTAAAGCTTCTACATACGTTCGAAGATTGTAAGGGTTTATGAGCTTTCGCTTTTTCACATTTGAAACAACAGCACAAACAAATTAATCACATTCCACGGTGTGAAATCACATTAGCTGAGATAGTATGATGTTCCAGTTAACTTTAAACCAGTACATAAGTTACCACCTTAAGTAGATTTTGATGAAAGGCACCTTGAACCGTGCAAGCGTCCATATATGTGTTTGATGTGTACAGGGAATAAACGCAGTATATTTCCCATATACCATGAAGTAGATACAGCTGAAAGACGGCTGTCATATTCCACCAACATGACACAAACAGGCAACACAACTGGTGTTAATGCAGGCAGACAGGCACAAGTAATCTAGTCTGTTGGACCAACATGAACAAAACAAACAGGACCAGCTTAGTCTGCAATACATCTGTCAGCGTTAAAGCCGTGTAAATGGCAGTTACCAGCACCATAGATGTAGTTTCAGCACAGGATATATCGTACAATAGGGTGATACATTGGTTTTAGTGCATATTGCTATAGAAATTAAACCTTCTTTGTGTTTAGAAACATTGACATGTTACCTAATAGATTTAAAATACCGACAAAAGAACAATAAATCCTTTGAGTGTGTGGGGGTGCAGCATGAGATGACTTAAATTGCAATACTTTATTATAATTAAATACTTGTATCATAATTCCTGTAATTTGACTATATATGTATGCACACTAATACTTGATGCATTTAGTTTCAGCTTCAAAACAGGCATTACTGTAAACCAGTGTTTCCAAACCCTGGTCCTCGGGGATCACTGTCCTGCATGTTTTAGATGTCTCCCTGCTCCAACACAGCTGATTCAAATATTCAACCAGGGTTGGGAAACACTGCTATAAAGTCTTCATAAGCGTTAGTGTACTACCACATGACTTAAGTGGTTGGTGCCTTAATTGCATCAGGCGCAACATCAAAAATAATCTCTTCATTTCAAAGTGCTTTCAGAAAAAAGGAAAAAAACATTGGTTTATAGTTGCTTTGTATTGTCCTTTTTCAGGTAACGTGGGGTGTGTAAATGGCCTCTGGCCCAGACCTGTCCCTGTTCATGGGCTTTTCTGGAAACGTCTGTCACAGCTGTCTACATTCTTCAAAAACTTGCACACAAGCGCTATTTCTTTCATCCGGCCCCAATGCACTCCACAACATAAATCCTGTTGTCCTGGTAACTTCCCAGGAAAGACAGAAGACAGAAGCAGGTGTTATATGTGCCACGAAGTCAAAAGTAATCTCTCCTCTTATTGATGCAGAACTTCCAGTTTAGAGCCTTACCGTGTTGGCAGTGATGGCATTGCTGTTTGGAAAAACAATTTAAAAAATAAAATAATTACTATTTAAAAATAAGATCAAAAATAAAATGACACAGAGACAGGCTGAAGGCGTCCAGAAGCACAAGATTTAAAGGGGGTAACCAGGAAAAGCACAGGAGCGGCTGCACTGCCCCATCCTGTCGCCCCACAGCAGCCTGCAGCACCCCCCGTGGGTCTGGGGGACGCATGGCGGCCCCGCCGCTCACAGCATTGTTGTCGCAGTCACCCTCTAGTCTCCAGGTGTGAGATGCCCATCTCTGAGTTTGCTGGGAAGGAAGGGGGGGGGGGGGGGGGGGGTGTGGGGGGGGAGGAAGTGGAATGGAAAAAATACCCCCCCCCCCCCTCCCTCCCAGTAAAGGGTGGAGAGCAGTCGTCGGTCAGGAGCCCGTCGGCCGCGGTCGGGCATACTTGTGGTCGGCTCCCTCCTCTCTCTTCAGTCTCAGCTACCCTACCTCCCTCCCTCTCTCCCTCCTGGCTGCCTCTGTCGGCTCCTGTTTCGCTCCCGTTCCCTTGTGTCCTGTGACAGACTATGTAGACTGTCTATATCTATGAACGTGTCCTCCACGGCGCTACAGGCCCACAGGAGTGAGAAGAAAATGCTGTCATCATTAGCTGCCCCTGAACACCCCCCCCCCCCCCCCCTCCTCTCCCACCCCCCACCTTCCCCCAACCCCGACGGTCATGCCTATATTTGCGTATCCCCGTCCACAAGACCGCTGACTGGTTCACCGCCGGCCATCAAACTCTGGCCAGAATGAATGACTTCCATCCACAGCTTACACGCACACGCACACATGCACACTTCAACACACACACACTCACAGACACACACACACACACACACCATGGGAAAGGGGAACACTCACGTATACATTAGGGACTCACGTTTTATGAAAAATCCCGCTCTGCAACCACTAATTTATCTCTTTTCTCTCCCTTTTCCATCTCTCTCTCTCTCTCTCTCTCTCTCTCTCTCTCTCTCTCTCTCTCTCTCTCTCTCTCGCTTGCTCTCTCACACTCCTCCCTTCTAAATTGGTCTGCTCTCCTTCCTCTTAGCCCAGTTTTACAGAGCAGAAATAGAAGCTCTGGTTGGAGAGCCACAGGTCTCTTGTGGGGCTTGTATATTACTGTAAGTGTGTCCTCTCCATGCTGATTGGGTGTGTGTGTACGTGCATATGTGTGTGTGTTCATTTGTACTGGGTACTGGTGAGGTTTAGGGTCCCAGAGGAGTTTGTCTGGCAATGTGAGTCGTTGCGTGAATGCTGGCCACACAAACAAGTACACCCTATCCACACATTAAACATTTTCTTTAAATCATTCACAATTTAGATGTTTATCGACCAAGGCATTGAGGAAAAGGTTTTTGCCTAAAATGTGTATACTTTACAGTAAAGATAAAGGCATAGATAGAGGAAGACTCTTTTGCTGTTCTGATTTAACATGCTACAGCGTACAGGAAGGGTATTGGTGTGACTTTCCCTTTCATGGAAATACAGGAGATGGAATTGTATGAATGTACTATTGAAACTGAGGAAATATCATTCACTATTCATGCCACTAAATGCTGCATTTGTGGAACACTATAAAATCCACTAAACTGAGTTGTTTCAATGCAACATATTGGTTATAAAGGAAGACTTTATGAGAGGGTGGAATACGTGTCACTGCCCTGTTTAAACTACCTGAGCAGAACACCGCAATGTCACATTATTAAGGATTATTCCCGTGTTTGTGTATAAACGTTTTGAGACTAATATTGTGATATTACAATAGTGGCAATGCCTAAAAAAAAAACACAGCAAAACCATTGTTTACACTACTTTGTTAATCTCTCCGGTTAGGTGTTAAGGGTGAATGTAAAAGAGAGCATGTCCTATTTCTCAAAGTGGGTGGCCTACAAAGCTGAGAGCTCCGTTCATTGCTGAAAAGAACTCATTAGTGCTGCTGTCACTGTGTGCATGTTGCTTTACTGTCAGTTGGAAGTTGAAGGTGTTATTATATGCCATCAGGATGTCCCACATTCCTACCATATCTTGGCATCTCCTGCTGGCATCACCTGTAGTTGTACAAAGGCACCAGAAGGCTTGTGACCTGAGATGATTCAATTAAAGGGCAGTGACAATGTATCTTTGCTGTGAAAGCCACCATACCACCGTGGCTGTATTCCAACGTGAAATAAAGCATGGCATGATACAACCATCAGCACAGTTTATTCTAAGTGTAAATGTACTATGTATTATTATAAATGTTTTTCGAAACATGCAGTGAGAGCCTTCACAACCATTTGTTCTTCTAAACCAAGTTATAAATGTAGACAAGGTGCATTAGAATATCAGAAGATATTGAAAGTGGGCAGGATTTCGGACGTTTATTTATTTATTTTTGTACAGCCCTACGGAGTTATTACCATGGCAACAAAGTCCTCCGCTTCCAGTATGAAAAGCAGTCGCATATAAGGACGGGTCAATCCAGTTTTCAAAATCCTATGTGAGATGTAGTCTGCTACTTAAACACGGTGCCAGTGTATCCCCATGTCATTTCTCAGGTTTATGCCCTTTTTTTTTACAGCCTGCGCTGCAGCTTATTGCACCTGAGGCAACTGCAGTAAACCATGTAGCCACAGTCTAGTTTTATTGCATCGCTACACCCAGTGTGTTGTGAACGGCACACACTGGAGCCATGTCTTCGGAAATATAAACAAACCAATATAAAATAAAGGGCGGTTTGTGCTATTTATGTAACTCTATTTTAACATTTTCAGGTTAACCATACTCTCCAGCTGTCAACAGTATACCTTCTGTAATTGTTTGGCAATTAGCAGTGAGTGTGGAAGGGCGTGGCACCGGCAAATGCTGATTCTGTTCAGGAGGGACGCGCCACCATCTGGTGTAAAACTCCCATGCCTCCGAGAGCCTGTGTGTGTGTGTGTCTGCTGGTTCTGCAAGGCTAATTAGAGTTCAACTGCTGCAGTGCAATGTTAGACACTGTTGTCACTGTGTTAGACATGCTCAGAGAGAGAGAGAGAGAGAGAGAGAGAGAGAGAGAGAGAGAGAGAGAGAGAGAGAGAGAGAGAGAGAGAGA
>JAODOY010027369.1:0-23115 GCA_025399855.1 Forbesichthys papilliferus | reverse complement strand
ATATATATATACACACACATATATATATATACACACACATATATATATATACACACACATATATATATACACACACACATATATATATACACACACATATATATATACACACACATATATATATATATATATATATATATATATAATATTTAATTAATATTCAATTAATATTCAATTAACAGCTATTGCATTAGGTATTCTGACTTGCATGTATCTTTAGTTAAGACATAAGATGGTTGCATAAGGAATACAATAAAGAACAAAACCACATTGTGTATGTGGAAGGAGAGCAGGAGGCTGAGGAGTACAGGCTGCTTGTACGCACACGGTGACACACCCTACACCCTGGTGTGTACATTGACTCACAACGGCAATGACGTCATTACTGTGACACTATCAGAACCTTTGCCTGATCAAATAAATGTTTACAAAACTTTCTTTCACAAGCTTAAACTCACGAGTCAAATAGAAATGTCAACTTTGTTAACTTTCAACCAACACATTTCTAGTAACAGACAGAAGGACCTAAAAATACTTCAAACAGGTAGGTAGAAAATGTTTTAAAAAAAAGAAAGAATGAATCTGCACTGTAATTTCAAATACAGTGTCTGTCTCTACAGATGTTGGTTAAGAGGCTGTGCAGCCAAGGGGTGGCTACAGCTCAGGATCACTTCCAACCCACCAGGCAGCAGGGAGGAGATACATGGAAGGGGAGGAGAGGCAGACAGGGAGTGTCAGGCTATTTATACGTGACAACCTGAACAGACATTCTAACGGGACTCCTCTGTGCTACACCTGAAGGTAGGACTATTCTCTAGCAAGTGTGTCTCGGTTTTCATTTGCAATGTGGAGGATCAGCTTGTTTCGTTATTGTCATGTGATTCAGTAAAAAAAAAAAAAAAAAGGCTTTATTTTCATTGTATTGTTGATTCTAACCTTGAGAATGAAGAAAGCAGAAAGAAATTCAGTGTATCTTGACACTGGCAGTGTGTGCAGCGTGTTGGAATGTGTGTGTGTGCGCGTGTGATGGGTGTATCTAACTGGGTGGGGCTGACCAAAGTTTAGTCTTTATACACACATGCCATTACTTAGAATGATCTAGCTAGTAAAATGATGATTCAGCAATATGCTACAAGTATTCATATAATGCATTATGTCCCGTATGCAGTGTGATGAACCCAAACCCAGTGTTCATTCAAGCATGTTTTGTTTTTAATTACTTTTCAGTAACACACATTAACTTACCATTATCTTACCAATCTTACAAATCTGTTGACTACTGCAGGATGAGTAATTCAAGATTCTCATCTTTATTACAGCTATACAGTATATTTACTTAAGACCTTGGTCACTAGCTGTTGCTAGGTGATTACATATTGATAATATTAATGTCAAAATAGCTCAGTTCCCCTCCCAATGTTTCCTGTTAATGTTCTGTGAAAGCGTCAGAGGTCATGGCATTTATCCAGGATGTGTGTAATTCGTCAAAGCATGACATTGATGAATGTAATGGCATATTATCACCAGTGTTGGCAGTTAGCAATAATAATTAGGGTTATTAAATTAGAAATATGGATGACTTCTCAAAATGTACATAAATATAAATACATCTTTCTTTCTTTATTTCTTTCTTTCATTCTTTCTGTGTAGGTAATCACAAATAACATTATTTATGTATGCTTTCTACATGGTCTCCCTCAACTCCTGTTGGTTCCATTTATACGTAAACAGCTTCTGGCATAGAATGACCACAGAAGACAAATCATGCCCAGTGATAACTGCCAGGACATTCTTGGTACCCTCTAATGGGTAAAGAGAGAAAAGAGTCTAATCAAGTCAAACAGTAATGGAATTCAGAATTGACATAGGCTAACTTATTTCACTGTTTTATACAAGTTATACTGTAGAGTCCAGTTCCATAGATGCCTGAAGCTTTAAACAATAACATAACTGTGACAGTGAAAGGGGGTTAATAGTTATGAAACCATCTCTGAGGGCTGGCGATATCATTGTACACTCCCAAGTCCTATCTGAGGAATGTTGTAATAATTATTCTGACATTTTTACAGAAATTACGCAATGGCACTGGTATCAGAGTTCTTGGGCCAACTCACATTGGGTTATGGTGGGGTAAGTATTAACTGTTCATTTACATTACCATACTGTATATACCATTTTATAAGGCCACTAAAGGACTGAATAACAGTAGAGTTGGAACCCAGGCAACTGCTGCTCTAGTTTTCTCCACTGCTAAAACGTTATAGCATCAAATGCTACTGTTGGTTAAAGACACCTTTGCTCAATGTTTAGACAAGCTCCATCCACAGTAACATGAGAACCAGCATCTAATAGTAATAAGCAACATCAAAAATACACAAAATGAATGGAAAATCATGTCATATTCCACAGTACAGTGAACATATAATCTCACATTCATATGGATTAACTGTGACCCTGCAACTCTATTGAAGCATTTTGCTGTGAATAGCATGAATAGCATGAATTTAGCCAGTTTTGCGTTAGCTTTGTAGATCTCTGTATGCCACGGCGTACAGCACTGCCTGCTGTGAGTTAATGTGGTCTCGCTCCGCCACTAGGACTGCGAGCCTAAATTCCCCACCGTGGTACCAGCGCGTGACTTTGACCCAGCCCGAGACGCTGCCAGAATCGAGACTGCCATCAAAACAAAGGGTGAGACAGCTCTCTATCCCACTGGCTGACCTGGCCGTGCTGCCTGGAACTGTAGAGTTGTCCTGAAAGTTTTCTAACCCTGCATTGTGGACTGACTGCTTCATTACAGTAACACTGTATCAGTCAGGGCAACAGGGAGACAGACTTCCATATTATTCCATGAAGTTATGCATTTCAGTGAGTGGGAGGTAGTTGTGGCAGTATTTTTTGGCAGAGAGCGAAGCCTCTTTTTCCAGTGTGGAAATGTCTCTTTAGGAGAGAATGCACCATTTGACCATAGCTGGTCGGTTACACTGAGTCACTTTCCTGTATACTGAATGTTCAGCAGCAGCCAAGGGGCACACCCAGTAAAGTATTTGCTAACAGTATCAGTAGACTGATGGAATGATACACTATAGTTCAACTTGATTTAGTAAAGCAAGGTTACATTACACTATACATTACATTATACCATCCATTGTGCTTTACGCTACATTCTATTTTAATAACAAGATCAGCAGTCATCAGGGATAACTTGTTCTACATTTGACCACATACTGTACATTACATATTTCATTGATAGTCAATTATTTTATGTTTATTATAATAATATATAATATGATTGCTTATTGTGAAAACGGTGGTGACCTTAAACAGGTGTGGATGAACAAACCATAATTGACATCCTGACCAGAAGAAGCTTTGAACAAAGAAGAGAGATTGCCTTTGAGTATGAAAGGGTCGCAAAGAAGGTAGAGTCCAAATAAACTGCCAGTAATAATAATAATAGTCTATGTAATTGCCTGTAATCTCTTTGCTAGTCTGTTGGTATGGTTAAATAAACAGTAGGTGTGGAGTGAATGGCATTTTAGTTAGCAGACCATGTGTTTGCAGGATATGTTGATAGCCCTGAAAGGGGCGCTATCGGGCTCTCTGGAGGCTGTGATTCTGGGCCTGATGAAGAGCACAGCACAGTATGACGCCTCCGAGCTCAAAGCCTCCATGAAGGTGACGTCCTATAGGCAGCTGATAACTGTCCACTGGTGAGACGTTGAGCGGGATGAAGAATGTAATTGTGTTCTTTGTCTCAGGGATTGGGGACAGATGAGGAGACGCTCATTGAGATTGTCTGCTCAAGAAGCAATGAAGAACTTTCAGAGATCAAGAAGGTTTACAAAGAATGTACGTTTAATGGTCATTTATAAAGAACCAAATACTGTAAGGTATTCATTCATTAGTTTTGTTAGTTCATCAGCATGCTGAGAATGTAATCCCTTAAGATAAGTGGCTCTTCCCTGGCTGTGTTTATTGTGCAGTGTTTAAGAAGGATCTTGATAAGGATGTGGCTGGAGACACATCAGGGAACTTCGCTAAGCTCCTGTTGGCCCTTGTCCAAGTGAGTCCTAGCCCCGTGGTTTGACGCCTTATTTTTCTAACTCAAATTATCTTCATTGTCTACCTGAAATGATCAATTCTGACATGATTGTCAATATTTCCTACCCCCAGACCAAGAGAGATGAACCATCTAACGTGGTTGATTATGAGAAGATTGACCAGGATGCAAGAGTAAGTCACATAATGTAACAAGAATGTGCAAGCATTCCTAACAATTATGTCTAAGTAAAAGTATAGTTGTAACTTTAATAAAACACCAATCATTAGAGAGTTAATCCATTGTGAGAGATCACATGATGCAGTCACAAGAGCGCAAAATCTTGTCAATGACACAAGCCTGACTAGCCTGATTTTAGAAACACATTGGGCTAACAGTAAATGGTTTGAGCTGGACATGTTGTGTGGACATTCAACAGATTAAATTGTGTATGAGCTCCAGGGGTCCCAGTACATTCTGGTGGTACATGTTGACAGTCTGTCTTCCTGTCCCTTTCTGCTGAGCACAGGCTCTGTATGAGGCAGGTGTGAAGAAGAAGGGAACAGATGTGGGCACCTGGATCTCCATCATGTCTGAGAGGAGTGCTCCTCACCTCCAAAAAGGTATTGTAGAGCAAACTCCTCCATTCATCCTTTCCTGCGCTCCTTTTTCCCTTTATTTGCTGTGGAGCAAAGGGGGGTAACTTGCTAAAATGGCTGTCGGGGCCAGATGGGGATTGACAGAATGTTTTCTCATTAGCTGTGTCGTCTTGACGCAGAAGTACTTTTAAGTATTAGTGATATGTTATATTTGTCTTCCAGTGTTTAACAGATACAAGAGCTACAGTCCCTATGACATTGAGGAAAGCATCAGGAAGGAGGTTAAAGGAGATCTGGAGAAGTCTTTCCTCACTCTGGGTAAAGACAGTAATATCAGCATCGCTGAGGCATGACAGAATCCCGATAGACAGGAGCTATGGACTTAATGGTCATTGTAATCATTCTGATCATTTTTACACTCTCATTTAAGCCCTTTACTATTTATTTTAACATTTAAATGTATTTTATAAACCGTTTAATTACAGTAATTTAGTAGGGAGTTTTATCCAGAGATGCTTGCCATGAGTATGATTTCAATTATTTTTCAAATATTAATTAAGGAGCAAGTAGGGGTTAAGCATTTTGCTCAAGAATATATTTACATGCAGACTGCGTCTTTCGGTTAGGAGTTAACCAACCATCTTAGCTACTATGTCCTAACCATAAATACATGATTGAGAGTCTCCCAAATCTGAATGAAAATAGTGTTATTGAATTTATTTTTATTTGATCTGTGTGTAGGCCTTTGTTTTTACAGTTTGCCTTTATGGGATATATATAGATCCTAGACAGACTCATGAAGAAGTGCATAACTAAACATTGGCTTTCTTTTACAGTGGCGTGCTTCGCAAACAAGCAGCTGTACTTTGCCAACAGACTCAGTGAAGCTATGAAGGTAATATTTCATAATGTAATTCTGTATGCACGTGTCTCTTGAAAACACAAAGGTGTGACATATTTAATGTCATGTATGTGTAGGCACTATACCCTCATAGCGGTTTACATTTCAGACACGTCAATTAATATTTGTGTATATATATTAAGAAACTTATGTTTGTTAGTATCTATATAGACTGTTTATTACAGCTGCTGTAGTTATGATTTTGATAGATGCAAAAAGAGAGCAAACATTTGTAAAACAAGCCAAAACAACAGCCCTGTCCTCCTTTACTCAGTCCCTCTGGAGCCCATTAGTCTGCCATTGTGAAACACCATTGACATCCTGTTGTACTGTAGCTGTGTGTGTACATTTTTCTGATTAAAAGGCAAGGTAGATAGGTAAAATAGGCTGTTTAGTCAGAATTCCTTCATACAGCATCTTGTAATTTTCAAGTTAACAAACACCACTGATTGCATTGTGTCTGTGGGCCTGTCTGCCTGTTTACAGAGTAAAGGGGCTAAGGAGAAGGTTGTGACCAGGATCATCGTGTCTCGCTGTGAAGTCGACCTCATGAAGATCCGCTCAGAGTTCAAACGCAGTCAGGGAAAATCCCTGTACCACACAATTTCTGTAAGTCCTGTGTGTGTTAAAACATGTTAATCAGGTTGACAGTCTTCCTTGTCTATGTGTTTTTCTGCGAGTTTACCTTTATCAGTGCGTGCGTGCGTGCGTGCGTGCGTATGTATGTATGTATGTATGTATACACTGTACTATACTTCTGTCTCCAATTTAAACTAGGGTGTCATATTTCACTCTGCGGTTGGTTCATTGGTGGTTGGTTATAATTGGTATTTAAATGCACAATGAACACCAAGAGAAAAGAGAGCTTATATATTTAGTGTATATGTATTGTGTGAATATATACAGTATGTGTGTCTGTGTGACTGTCTGTTCTGAGCTTTCTCAAACATGTCTAAGATGTTTTTTAGATCCTGATATTGTTCCTGTGCTTCCCTTCTACCAGGAACACACCAAAGGGGATTACCAAAAGGTTCTTCTGAGCTTGTGTGGAGGAGACGACTGAAGCCGCCATACATAAATGTTGTCACTGATTATGATTTTTTTATTCCTTAAAAACAGATTTGTCATCTTTCTGTGAAAAAATATATTGATGGAGCCAGCTAAAACGTAACATACTTATATTGATATTTTGATTTAACTCATATTCTGATATAAGTGGTGCTCTTGAGAGAACGTTATTTCATTTTTCAAATAAAGTTGGACTTTTTTTTCTTGTATTGCTGTTTGATGGTTTCACCACTAGAGGGTGCCAGTGCATTACCAAGCTAATAATCTGGCAACTGAGTATTTATTGGTTTTAGTTGTTCTATTAAAATGTTATTGGAACTAATAAACTCGCTTACACATATACATGAAAACAAGATGTACTTAATGGTACATTTAATTGGAATTATACAGTTCCTGACATGTTAAGAATACAGTAAAACCACAAAAAACATGAATAAATCATGTTAATCTATTCTCTTTTAGTACCTAAACTATTTGTAAATTGTTAAAAATCTATTGACCCATAATATATTTTGAATGCAGCAGTTAGGCACTATATTTACATAGTATATGACATGGGGCTTCCTATTAGTGTGCATATTGAGCATGTAGTATTGTCCCAGTATACAGTACTGAATACAGATTTCTTTATTATTGTAATACAAATCAAAGTATTTGTTTGTTCATTAGATCAATGTGTCAACCGTCAATTTTGTGATGGGATTTAGTACATTTGTGTGAATCAATTTTTTGGTTCACTAAATTAAAAAGTAGAATTTTGGTCAATAAATGCACCCTTGTAAGCCTAAAATATACATTTTTTTATTTAATAAAAAGTCCTAGTTTGGTGTATGTTCTACAGTTTAGAGATTATTTAGAGATTATTATTATTATTATTATTATTTATATATTTAGATGTTTTTAATCACTTGTGTGTTTTGCATTGTTTGTTTGCCGCTAATTTATTAATTAAAAATGTTAATTTAATCCCCAGCAGCAGATATTTGCATGGCCCATATACGTGTACACGCTCCTTGTGTTTGGGGATCTCACAGGATAGAGAGGAAACAGCGAAAAGGGAATGTGTGCTGCCATCATAAAAATCGACACATAACAGCAGCAATAGCAAATAGATATTGATAGTGTGATAGAGAAATAAAAACAGAAGAACTAAATATATCAGGGTGGAGAATGAAGATTGATAGGAAATGAAATGACATGACAGTCAGGCCTACATTTACATTCATGTTTATATCCCACTCTACTTCAAAATAGAAATAAAGTTGGGCAATGGTTTTTGGACAACATTCTGTTTCCATTAACTTTACAATGACACTGCTTTAGCTTCCAAGTAGGTAGGCTTCTGTGTATGTGGGTTATGTCGATAATATTATGGTTACAGGTGAGCTACAGAACAGATAGAGTCTGAAAGAGAATGACTGTAGTGTGACTGCAGTAAGAAAAGGTATCAGCTACACGACGAGGATTTCAGCGTGGCGATGCTGCTAGTGGATGCCACAGCTCCACGAAAGCCTGAGCCAATTACCACATCTCTGCGGGGCACAAAACGCACGGTGATGGCGCAATAACCCTTCTGTTGATTAGATGCATGGTGAGGACAATGCTTGCTATCTAGGACTGCTATGTGGAAGTATGACATGTCCAAAAGTTAACTTTTAACACCCCCATCTTATTTATGTGGCCATATTTAATTTTAACGTTATCACTAGAAAATAGTATTTATTTAATGTATGTTCTACTTTTTCACATTGTAATTATCCTGTTTATATTATCATAATTATCTTATCTTATTGTCTTAAGACATCACCAGGTTCATAGAGAGCCAGATGAATTTCCTGGTTGTAGGAAAACAGTTTAGCCAAAAGTCTGAATATTCACTGTTCCCACTGTAGGATCTTAAAACATTTGCTCTCCTCAGAACATAACAAGCCCGCAAATGTATTGTCATTAACTAATAATATTGATGAGAACATTACCCCATTGGTAATGAATCATTTTATGATTATTACCAATAAAAGATTAAACATGGCAGAAACAGCTGGAAAATAATGTTTTGTAAAACAAGAAGGGGTGAGATTTACACCTCTGGAGGTTTGACAGATTAATCTGCCATCCATAAAGATGAGAGGGTGGCCATATTTTAGCTTTCCTCGCTCCGTTTCTCTCTCCCCGTCTGTATATTTCATAGCCTTGTCATGCCTCAACCCCCTGGGAACCTCCTAGGACACTAATACTAGCACTATAGTGTACTAGAAAGCCGATTGTGGCCCATGCCAGCAGAGTCCAGAAGGATATTTAGTTATCGGTAAGCAGTGTTGTTTTTTACATTAAACACTGGTTTGCCATTTACAGTACCTTTGAAAAAACAACCAGGCATAGCCTACAACAAAGTCATCCAGTTTAAATAAGTATTCTTGTGTGACACATGTAGGCTTAATGATATATCAGTAATACTCCCCCCCACCTATAAGACATAAAGCTGTTACATGGAACCTCTCAGAACTGGGAAACAGTTTTAAAAGAAATATTTCCCAGTTCAGAGAAAATATTTCTTTGGCTCTGCCCGTTAGCACTAGGCTGGAAGCGAACCGTCTGTTTTGCTGATGCCTCAAGCTGGGTGTGTTTTTATAAGGAGGGGCTGAATTAAAATTTGAAGAGCCCAGCTGTTGAGCTGCTTCAACTTCGTTGTGCTGGCAGATGAGAAACATATAAGAGTTGGTAAGCGATGCTAATGGCTGAAATGAGCTACCAGCATTAACCCAGCCCTGCACAAAAGTTAAAATCACGTTTTTCTCTAAAGCTTAGGGATGTGTGGAACAACTTATTAAGTATTAATTTCCAAAGCCCTATGTTAATTCTTAGTCTCAGTCTGCCCATGATTACTGTGTTGCCATGTACAGTACTGTATTTCTCATTCTACAAACTACACCCTTTGGTTAGTAGTAGTAACACACATTTCATCCCAAGAGTATCTTACTGTTTGTGTTTTAAAACAGATCTTCACACAAAAGTATATGGGATGGAGACAGGTGCATGCCTACAGATATCAGCACAATTCACCTGCTGCGTTTCAAATCAATCGATATTTAACAATATATGTGCTTGTCCTGTGGACTGTTTTAGGAGCCAAAGCAAAGTCGTTTATGTTTACGACTGTACAAAAGTAAAGTATAATATTGTTTGTAATAAACACAGTTCTTATATGAAATAATGAATACGTGCAGCCTTTTGACAGGTTTTGCATTCTCTCATCTGGTCGCTCCAGGAACCACAGACTCCATCTGCTGCGGATTAAACATCAAGTTGAAGCACCCTCACAGGAGAAATTGATATTAGCGGAAAGACAGGTCTAACCTTATCCTAATGTACGCCTTTTGTTCAATTTAAATTCAGTTCATATCTGTTCTGTTCGGTTCTATTCTGTTCATTTCTGTTTATGTTTCAGTTCAGTTCAATATAATGTGTAGAAAGTAATGTTAAAATGTAGGTGGTCAATCGATTACCATTTCTTATTGTGATTAATCGCATGATTTCTATCAAATCAATAAATCTTTATTATCCCAGAGGGGACATTCTTTCGGCAACAGGAGAGACAGTACAGGATAGCCACACAATTCACACATAAATAACAAATATACAATACGACATACAGTTGCCAAAATTGGCAATAACTAATTACGTAGTTAAAGGTAAGGTCAGTCATTCTCTTACCAACTTGCTAACTTTTAGCTCAAATAAAAACAATAGCCCTCCCGTTATCAGGTTTAACCAATTACATGGTAGAATTATTCTTTCAATCTGGTTATGGAACGGGTTATCCTATACCCCTCTGCTTCACATAGACATTTTAATTGGGTTGGGCCTTTCTCTTCCGATTGAGGTGTTTATATGGAGCATCTTCTTTCGAATTGGGCTTTTAACCCGATTCCAATTGGAATAATAGGGTCCATGTAAACGCAGTTACTGAAACGCACTGCTTACAATTAGATTACAATAGCTGGAAATTATTTTTTGTCTGTTCAAATGTATCCTAAATTTTAATTTAAATATCAAGTTATAAACATGGGGGATAACAAGCTATGCCTGCTTTATGTAAATGTATGTATTCATTAACACAAAAAAACATTTTCAAAGATTTGTACCATTTCAAATGTACCATAAAACCATATAACCATAAAAATATGCTAAAAATCAAATCATAGCTCATGGCACTATCAGTGTTTTTTGTGCTAACTTAATTTCAATGTCCTACTACTTGCATAAAATGCTATGTGCACACTTCAGCAAAATGCCTCATCTATTTTCTGACGTTTAATGCATGATGTTTCCACTATTCGTCACCATTCGTGTTTAGCCTTATTATAGACCAGTGTGGGTGAAACCATTTTGTATTTGTGTTTAAAAAATGGAACATTCTTCATTCACTGCCATGATAATCTAAATACATTCAACTTCTACTGTATAATAATATACAATATCAGAGAAATGTCAGAGAAAGCAAATAGTCTATTATTGCCTTGAAATTATATATTAATTTAAAAAATATGCTAGGCTATACCTAGGCTATGCTGGTGAACTGGGAACGTCTGGAGGAGGCCCCTGTCCATGAGATTTTCGACTCACACCTCCGGCGGAGCTTCTCTGGCATCCCTGTGAAGGTTGGAGACATTGAACATGAGTGGGTAATGTTCAAAGCTTCCATTGCTGAAGCTGCGGTAGAGAGCTGTGGTCTCAATGTCATAGGTGCCTCAAGGGGCGGTAACCTTTGAACATCGTGGTGGACACCGGTGGTCAGGGAAGCCGTCAAACTGAAAAAGGAGGCCTTTCGGGATATGTTGTCCCGGAATAGGCGATTGCAGGTACCGGCTGGCTCAAAGGGCTGCAGCGTCTGCTGTAGCAAAATCAAAGAAGCGGGTATGGGAGAAGTTCAGGGAAGCCATGGAGAAAGACTTTTGGTCGGCACCAAAGTGTTTCTGGAAAACCATCTGCCACCTCAGAAGGGGGAAGCAGGGAACCATCCAAGCTGTGTACAGTAAGGATAGGACACTGTTGACCTCAATTGAGGAGGTGACCTGCTTTTTTTTTTTGCTCATCACTGCTTTTTCTAGATGATGTGGTCCTGATGGCATCATCGGCCTGTGACCTCCAGCACTCCCTGGATCGGTTCACAGCCGAGTGTGAAGCAGCTGGGATGAGGATTATCACCGCAAAATCTGAGGCCATGGTTCTCAGCAGGAAACCGATGGAGTGCCTACTCTGGGTAGGGAATGAGTCCTTACCCCAAGTGAAGTCAAGTACCTCGGGGTCTTGTTTACGAGTGAGGGAACATTGGAGCGGGAGATTAGCCAGAGAATCAGAGCAGCAGGAGCGGTATTGCGATCACTTTATCGCACCGTTGTGACAAAAAGAGAGCTGAGCCGAAAGGCAAAGCTCTCGATCTTCCGGGCAATTTTCGTTCCTACCCTCACCTATGGTCAGGCCAGGGTGGGTCATGACCAAAAGAACAAGATCACGGGTACAAGTGGTCGAAATGGGTTTTGTCAGAAGGGTGGCTGGCTTCTCACTTAGAGATAGGGTGAGAAGCTCAGCTATCTGTGAGGAATAGCTGCTCCTTTGCATCGAAAGGAGCCAGTTGAGATGGTACGGGCATCTAATAAGGATGCCCAATGGGCGCCTCCCTTGGGAGCTGTTCCAGGCACGTCTGGCTGGGAGATGGCCGCGGGGAAGACCCAGGATTAGGTAGAGAGATTATATCTCCACACTAACCTGGGAACGTTTCGGGATCCCCCATTCAGTGCTTGCTAATGTGGCTCGGGAAACAGAAGTTTGGGGTCCCTTGCTGGAGCTGTTGCCCCCGCGATAAGTCTCCCGATAAGCGGGAGAAGATGGATGGATGGATGGTAAGGCTATACCAATAACACATCTTTAGCCAGCAGCTTCTTGGAGACCCATTTTAAAATAAAAGCCACTCTAATCTGCAAGTAGAACTGCATAGCAGTATAGTAATGCTCTGGTGCTGAAATTCTACTTTTATTCTTGCGTTGAAGATATTACTCATGAGGAGCGTCAGGAGCACAGATGTATTTAGACCAATAGCTGTCTTTAATTTACATCGTTATATTCTGTTTTGATGGCTGTCCAGTTGCCTCCAGTAAGAGCAATCATTGTAGTGTTCCCCAATGCCTTTACTGTATTTCCTTTGCCGCCTCATCTTAATATAAATATTTTTTGACCTGATGGTGACTCTCAAAGGCAATTCATAATTTGAATAATTGAATAATAAAGCAGGCCATTGTCATCCACAATGTTTATTGGCAGGTTGTAGCCACCCTTTTAGCAATAGCTGCTGTTAGCTTGTTGCTTTGTTCATGGCTTTTCCTTGGGTCTGCCCCAGGCCAGGGTTAGCCTCACCACTGATGGCATTAGATGCACACGTGACAATAATCCCATTTGACAAGGATTTGTAATTTGCCATTCGAAAGTCGTCGTCCTCTGTCCATCTTTCTTCACACATACAAGAACAATTAAATGTTTTTGGACCACTGCCACTGGTCTCTGTGATCACTGTTCCAAATGGGCCTGCCACTGCAACAACACCGGTACAGCGACCGGGCCTTCCATGAGATTATTATTTTTTTAAATAAGAGGTTTATCAATGGTTAAAATAATAATAAAAATACATAATATTATTCTGAAATTAAATAACAACTAAAATAATGTAAGTAATAAAATAATATAACAGCAGATTAAGATAGACAACAGACACGTTGCATTTTCTGTAGCAGTTTAGGAATGCAGAGTAGTGCAGTTACAAGTTATCTGAAAGCTAATTTCAATAAACCTACATACATCATACAATACGATTTTATGTGAAATTTAATATTTGGCTACAAATGAGTCCAATAAATACACACCTCACATTAATTTTTTGTCAATGTAAGCCCTCTCAACTTCAATGTAGGTTTTTGGTGGCTTTGTGCTGGTGTTTATTTTCCGCAAAGGTGACAGGATTGTCTAGTGTTCTGGGTGTTGGCCTCCCAGCCACAAGGTCTTAGGTTCAAAGCCTGGTGCTGACCTACCTGTAAACATCCTAATCCCTGATGCCTAACCCCTAACTGGTCCAGGTGCTTGGTCGTACCTTGCATGGCAACAATCGCCATCAGTGTATGAATGGCTGAGTGTGAGGCAATACTGTACAGTGCTTTGAGTGGCTGGAAAGTTAGGAAAGTGCTATATAAATGCAGTCCATTTGCAGGTTTTGGGCCAGTGACTGATGACACAAGTGTGGGTTATTAATTTTCTTTGTTTATTCACCTTATCCTCATCTGCCTTGACGTCACTGTAGTCTGAATCCATCTCAAAGTCACTGTCATCTTTTAGACGATGGCAGTGACATCCTGCACACTGTGGACAACTCAACTGTGGTGGCATTTTCAAATAGAAAAAGTAGTAATTATGCCTAATTAAAAACATTATTTCAATGCTAAATCATTTCAACAGAAATTAATAATAATGCTATGTGCACATTCCACTGAAGTCACACAATACTGTATGGTCACAATACTGTATGGCTAGCCTATTAGCTAAGATCTTTATCATACTAAATAAATACAATAATCCCTCCACAGCATTTACATCACCAATATGAAGAATAGTCACCTGTCCTTGAACAACAGTGCCTATTATGAGCTATACTTATATAGAGGGGAGAACATATCCCCCACACATCCCTGAAAAACACTGCTTGGTATAGCCTATTATGATCTCTACTTATCATGCTAACTACATTTGAAGACACATTCACACCTGTTCATATGGAGCCATTATTGTAGCAACATTATTTACAAATGTGTGTAAAGAGTTGTGCAACTGTTTCTCAATCTGTGTGTGCCTGAACAGATTTCTAAATGTGTAATAAGATTGGTAAATGTCTAAATTAATTCTAGTATTTAGATTTGTAAGTGTGCTGAGATTTGTAAATGTGTAGACAAATCTGTAAATGCAAAAAAATATTTCTATATTAATAGAGATATATGTAAATGTGTAGACATATCTGTAAATGCATACTTAGATATTAGTATTTTTCTCCAATAGTATTTTTACACGTGATATTTTCTAATTCACTTCTGCCATGTCAGATTTGAAAATGTGTACAACAATTTGCAAATGCGTACAGCGATTCACAAATTTTAGTACACGTTTACAGATGCTTTACAAATCTGATTACGTACACACGGATTGAGGTACAGTTGCACAACTTTTTACACGCATTGTTAAATAGTTTTGATCAAAATCCAATGTTATACATTTATTCCACAGTAATTATAATCGACATGTTGTAGACATTGTAATTGAAAAACTGTTTTAAAAAATGTGCTTCAAGGAAGGTTTGCAAGTCGTGTGATATCAGGGCTGATGGCCAGACCTATTTACACTTTAATGGCCAATAGGATTGTGAGGCTGAACAAGAACACTATGTAAATGTGGTCTATGGGTAAAAAACATTTACATTTGTAAATATTCTGGGATTTAATACTATTTGGTTATTTTTAAAATTATGTTTATCTCATGATCATTAATAATAATAATAATAATAATAATAATAATAATAATAATAATAAAAGTTATTTGTAATGCATTATATTTGAAATAAATCTCAAAAAGTGCTAAATCCATCTGTCTAAATCAATTTTAAATTGATGTAGGTATTGTTTATCTTGATTGTTAAAAACAACATATTCCAACCTTGTTCGTTTCTAGAACGTATGATGTGGTGTGTAAATTTGTGAGTTAATTCACTATGTTTGTGTGTGTTAACAGTATTTGGGCGGAGATCTGTGGCACTTAGCCAACGTGCTAATCGTGATTGCCAGTGAAGTGGCGCTAATCATCTGTTGGAGGCTGTGCCAGCAATTGAGGGTTGTTAGCATTGAGCCAGAGCGAGCGGGCACTGCTCTCAAGACTTATTTGTTCTCACATGGGTCAAGGCAAACAATGCAGAGGGTTGCATACTGATGCAACAGTGACACTAGTGTCTACAGAAGCTAATTGCCCTATAAACAAGCTGGCAAAGGAGATAAACAAACAGTAAATTCAAGTTTCCCCTCTATAAAGTTTGTCTAACCTTCAGTGGAGTCAGGAATGTCTGCATGTATCACAACAGGCTGGTCTAGTGGTTAGTAAATCTTAAAGCTTAAAGTAAATGTCGAGCTGCACATGATAACATGATAACATGTTTCCACCATATATTGCTATCATAGCAGTGTGCTGACAGCAATGCTGTTTTTAATGTTGCTTTTTAATGCTGTTAAAAGGAGACACTTTTACACCCCTTTTCCAAGTTTACACATTTCCCTGAGGTTTAGTGACACCCTCCCTGAGGTTTAGTGACACTCACCTCTTTTGGTGAATGTGGTGGAGAGAGTACGGCCTTGTGCCACCATGACTTGCCCCCAGTTGTGTGTCAACCCTTGGACAGAAATGGCGCTCAGGTAGCCTTTCAGGTAGGCTATTGTTGAAGAGTTTTTCACGTCTTGTCAATATAGCTTTACAGCTGCTCTATGTAACTTGCATTAAAATAACATTTAGTCATAATTGCTAAAACTGTCATATGTACTGAAAGTAGCTCATTAGACAGGTCGTCTGTGGAAAAAAACCCACCCCGTCTCCTATTCACATTTGAAAGAATACACGGTGCGCTGTAGGAACAACCAGTCAGAGCTGGGAGGAGTGTCTTGCGAAGAGTCAATCACTGACACTGCTCGTGCGCTGATTTTGCAAGCATTTCCCTGTCCTGCGCGCCTAGCAGCTTCTGTCTGGTGTACTGGCTTTCCCAGTTTCCCAACAACAGCATATAAAACAAAGACAAGTGAACAGATTTAGAAAATTTAAGAAACCCTGGCCAAAAAGGACAAAAGAGTTGTATTCATATGCAAAATAAATCTTGACATTTCTAAAGTGTTTTTACTTTCTTTGTAAGCAAAAACTGCTTTTGTGATTTGAACTGCGCTAAATTAAGACTATTATTTTAAATTTTACAATGTACAGTTATTTTAATATTATATAATATAATAAGTGTAAATGTTCACATGTATTCACTTTCTCAATTTTTGCAGCTGAAACCGATCTCTGATTGAGACACATCTCAACTTGCTTAGAAGTCTACTAAACACAAATACAAATTATATATATGTTGTATATATTAATTAGTAAATACATCCCGAACCTGGCTATATCCAGATGTGCCTTGTGAAATATTTGAAAAATAAAAACTGACCTGACCCGGCAAAGATCTCACTTAAGCTTTAGTGTGGAATATTACTGAAGAACACATGTAATTACCTTGGCGTCCACCAGGAGTCGCCACTGCACATTAGTCTCATTTTGGATTTAATAGGCTAGAAGTATTTAAAATTAAACATCAGATTATCAAAATAGCATGGCGGGCCAGATTTGATTGCTGGCGGGCCAAGTTTGGCCCACGAGCCGCTATTTGCTGACCCCTGGCCTAGACAAAAACATGTCAGGTTCACCCTTTAGTCAGTGCCGTTCGATCAGTGACACTGGATTAAATCAGAATTTGGTCCCCGGGCGCTGCACAGTGGTTGCCCACTGTTCCCTTGATGGATGGGTTAAATGCAGAGGATGAATTTTGCTACATGTATGTACTGTATGTGACAATAAAAGCACCTTTACCTTTACCTTTACAATAGAATCCTTTGAGGCCGCTTCAGGGTAACAACTCAAAACATGTAAACCATACACAGGAATATATAAATAAATTAACTTTATCTTTAACAAAATTACATTTCAGCACAAGCCACATATACACAGGTTAATGCACGAGCCGGTTAGCAATCTCTTATCAACAAGCGATGCTGAGGTAACATAAACACAACATTCTATTGTTTAAGCCATTTACATGAATTGAATACAGTAAAGCATTATAGCATTATCTTTTGTAGGTTCTACAACCAGGACCAAAGCGTGAATATTATATTTTGTCCATAATGCCCTTTGGATTTGGATTGAGCTGCAAACGATTTTGAAACTAGAGGAGCAAGCATCTCTCACTGAATTTAAAGTACTGATAGAGGACCATAATGTTGATTGCTATGATTGTTTTTAGTTGTGTTTTTGTATTGTTGTCCTCTATTGTAAGTACAATACATGCATAACTAAGAAACACATACTTCCTTCTTGCGAGGTCCCACTTAGAAAAGAGGTGTTTCACCTCAAGCAGTCTCTCTTGGCTGTAGCACTGAAGCATGTGAGTTTGTTGAGGTTTTGAAATCAAAGTGACATACATTTACAGTATGCTCTATTTGGATCAGTTTTCTATCTCCTGCCGAAGATACAACATGCTGTAAAATGGTTGGTGGCTTTCACAGCCCACACATCCTCTCCTCGTGTCACTGTTTCCACAACTTGTTTCACGTCCAATGCATTTAGTGGACTGAATGTTCTGAATGATTTTACTGAATGACACGATTCCTCGAAAACATTTGCAACGTTTATTAGGTACTTTTCAAGACGCTCCTTGAGATTCAAATTACCTATATATCTATCATGTATCTGAAGTCACAGTTGTACGTGGTCCATCAATGTCTACCAATTATTATCAAGACAGATTGTGGTTTATTCAAAGAAGAGCTTCGAACATAAAATAATTGTTGGCTTTGAATGGGATTTTGGAAACTCTAATAATCAGTATCTTGACTACAAGTTATCCGCACACTTCACATCTCTTGACATTTCATGGCTCAATACCAGCACAGAGTATAAGGAAGGTACTGTATACAGGCTTTTACAATCAATATCAGTGCCCTTATTTTACAGTATTACAGTGGTATCCGCATTGGGGAGGTTGTCATTCCACTGTCAACTATCAGGACCTTGATCTCCTGACCTGGGAGAGTGTTTGTTTAGAGCATAGTTAATCCTGAATTGTCACGCTCCTATAATCCCATCAGGATCCTTTTTTTGAATCCCCTCATTCTCCCACTGGGCAGAAAGGGTGCAGACAGTCGTGCAAACAGTGTCTAACCTTCTGATTCCCAGCAAAAATCACCAAGACCGGCACTCGAACATGAACCAAATGTCAGCCCCCAAGCCACAGATAATTATACCCTTGTATTGGGCAATCACAGCCAGCTATTTTATATCTCTAGGATCTGTTACATGAGGTCCTTTGTTTTAGAAAGTGTAATAACCTTTGAAGGACTTAGAATTGAAACCTGTAGAGATGTAAAGTTTTTAATCATGTATAGTAAAAATGTATTAATTTCAGTACTGGATTATAGAATACAACTAAATATATTGATATTTTGTTTAAAAAATAAATAGAATATACTGTGGTAAATGTGCTGATCTCCCAATCTGATGTGGCATTTAACCTTTGCAGATTTCCTATTCTTGTCGCTACTGGTTAATCTTAATTAAGCCTTGGGCAGCAAATAGAGTATTTTGAGCCATTGATGTGTGCAATTGGAGAAAGAAGAAAAGTCCTTAAGAGTTCTACTTCCGATATTCATAATTCTAGTACATCTCAGACTAGGTCACAGTAGATTCTAGCATGGCTGAACACGTTTGGATGCTAGGTTATTATTTGAGTGTGTAGCTGGTTAAAAGTTCTTGGGACCCCTCTACATACATCAACTCTTCCCCTCCTCTCATCCCAAAGCCCTCACAAACTGGCGCTACCCCCATAGAACTACGGTATATAAATAGGCTACCCCCACAAACCCTCAGGTTTTTTATGGTAATAACAGACAGATTTTTCTCTCCACCAAAAGAGCAACCGAGTGACGGCTGAAAGTTTTCTTTCTTCCACACAGATCTATAAACTCTGGATATGGCTTCTGCTCTGCGACTATTCACCAAGATATTGTCCAAGATGCCAGTGCTGCACCACTAACTACTACTACTAACATACTATTTAATCTGCTGTTAAAAATAATAAAATAACAGAAGATTCATTGAAGAAAAGCAAATTTCCTTGGATGTGTGTCAGGTAAAAAAAAACAGCAAATATAAACAATAACAAACTGACGTGAATTTCACACCACTTACGCAGTAAAAACCTTTTAAGGGTTTCTCTGCCTCCAGTCATTTAGATGATGGTGCAAACCATTGGGTACCATCTGCAAGGTCGCCACATTGCAAAACACGAAAGAAAACAATTAAACAGCAGGTCTCTAATTAAGCATAGAGATCAAGCATATTTCTCTTCCCTTAAGGAGCTTTTCCAGTAGTCCTTTGATGAAAGCTGCGCCCAAGGAATAAACTCTATTACAACAGATTTCCTCTGGCTAAGGAGGAACAAGGCCATGTTCGCTCAATTCCAACTTAAAAGAGAGATTGGTGTTGTGCAGAATTTTAAAACTGACATAACGGGGCAACACAACCAATCTGTCCTGTCAGTAACGATCTGATGCAAGTAATTTCTTGTTGAATTATTCCAGTACACACATGAAGAAAAAACATTGCCTAAAAACATTTATTTGTGAGAGGGCAAAATAGCTTTAAAAACAAGACAGCACAAAATGTCTTGTGAGGTACGTATTCTGTGACATTGCTCTCATTCGATCTCATCATCTGCTGTCCAAAGCCATGCTAATGAAGCCAAGGACTGGAATTGTACACATTTATTTATGCCCTCCTACTGTGTTGCACTTGTTTAATCTTACTTCTTTTTCTTCTGTAGTGTATGAGTGTGAATGATTGGGTGTGTGTGCTCTTGTTTGTGGGGAATATGTTAACTTTATCAGGGCCTACATCCTGGCTTTTATGTCAGACTTGGGTTCCTTCAGAAATATTGAGTGAGAGAGAGAGAGAGAGAGAGAGCGAGAGATTCAGCGGTGGCCTGCGGGTGCAGAGAAATGGAGATGATGCCAGTCTCTGTTAATTCTCTGCGACATGCTCCTGATGCCAGGCCTTCATTATAAATATTTTTTAAAGGGCCTCCGACCTTCCGCAGGGTCTGATCGGGACAGGAGTGCCGTGCTGGTGGAGCCTTTGATTCCTGTTCCCTTAGAAGACTCAGGCTTGACAGTGTTACTTGACAGCTCCTTTTCACAGGCCTCTTTGTCGTCTTTTGTGGGAGGTTTCGCAACAATTAGCATAAATATTTCATCTGCTTCCGCCCTGCCGATCCCCAGTGTTGCTCCAGCGGAGGAGGCAGCATGGGATCCGGCTGACTGTTTGCCGCGTCCCAGAGATGTCACTATGCACACCCGGAAAAAAGACAAACCTTTGTAAAGTGTACTTTTCTCCCCATTAACATACAAAGACGGAACAAGAGAGGCAAACAGCTAAACACATGTACCCTTTGTGGAATCCCTTATTGAATGTATTTGGGAGCAATGTGTAGAGAGTTTGATTACCATCAAAGCCTCAGTGAATTGTGAGCCACTTGTATGCAAATCTCACTGCTGTATTTATGAGCTATACTTGTACACATTATTTATATCGCAGCAACTTATTTACATTCTAGATGGAAAGCCAACCGTTGGTACTTTACCAAGGGAATGATATCCCATTGAGCTTGTGTGTTGTTAGGCAGGAAGGGTGACATGGAAACAAGGAGTTTTGAAATTGAAAATACCTACAAAGTCTTTTTTTTCCCCCTATTCAAAACTCATAAAGTTTATTTCACTATTTAGCTATGTCTTCATCTCAACAGATTTCTGTGTTTTGCTGTTGTATCATTATGAGGGTGGGCAATGCTAGCCAATTAGTCTCTATGTCGGCTTGTGCCCACAGCAGTGAAAAAGCAAAACTAAATATATACTTACATCGTATTTCAAAGGAGGTACAAAATACTATCTGGGTCCATGGAAGACTTTACTTAAACATAGGAAGCACATCATTAAAATTAAAATCAATGAAGGAAGCAAAAACTTTCTGTGTGCCTTTGGCTACACTTCAGTACAAACACACTGCACGGCCAAATTCAAACCCCTTCCCACCCAGTAATGCTTCTCTTCTGCTATTTAATGTTGTTTGTATGGTCTGAATTGAGTATCTGCTCCATTGAAAGACAAAGTATCATTACTTCAGTCAAATCAATGAGACAAAGCATGAAACAACACTAATGCAGAATAGAGTTGTCAGTTGTGCATATGTGCCCCTTTTTTTAAATCAAACTGGTGCACATGCTAAAGAGAGGCGTACAACTGTCTGACAATGCTGTTCCTAAACGCATAGTGGTGAAGCCTTGCCATGTTGAGGATGGACCCATATTGTTTCATACCAACTAATTACTCAAACTTTTTACACCCATTTCTGCTCAACATCGAATCCCAATCAACAAAGAGCACATAAAGAAGAGATTAAAGGGACAGCCCTTTCTTCTTTTCCCTGAAGATGACAGGGAAGTGGCTTTAGGCCTACCAGCTGTTCTGACATGGATGCCATGAATGACTACATCAGCTTCTGAACACAGCACTTACACTTCACACACAAAGCATAATGCAGAATAAAAGAGGCTTGCTCCTGTGTGACTTCAGGGCATGTTGGACAACAATGTATCATTGCACTTCACTTCAAAACCTTAATGTTATTCACTGCCTCATGTGTCTATCGCCCTGACAACAGGCCCACATCTTATATTAGCATGCTCTCAAAACTGTGTACCTTCCATGAAGGGAAAAAAGACTGTTACTTAATAATTGATTATTATTCTAGAATGATGAGCGTGATTGTGCTAACAACTTAGGATAGGTGGATAACAGGAGTGGCGCGCCCTCAGCCTGTTCACCGCCTCGGTAAGCACTACTGTTCGTGACACAAACGCTCCCGGTCTCGCACTCGGCCGATTGTCATTGCGCGCGCCTGTCCTTCTCTGTGGGAGTCTACAGTTTTTAAGATTGGTTACCTGTGTGGGTAACTGTCGGTGATTGTCGTTTTCATGTGTTTTTGACGTGTGTTATATTAAACCTGAGCGAGGCTCATTTATTTTTATTAAGCTTGTTTTCTCGTGTTTATGTCTGCACCGGCACTCTACACCCCAAATTTGACAGAGGCCCAAGTAGTATATCAAATGCAAAACATTACTGTGTAAACAACAATAAATTATATTATATTTATTTTATATTTTTTCACATGACTAAATGCATTTGTTACGGCTTTGTTGATATGAGTGGTGTTGACCACTTTGTTTATGTTCCAATTTACGGAGCCAGGGCTGTGTAGAAATATTGTTCTATGTTTTCAACATACACAGAAAAAGGTAAGCTAGCGAAATGCGAATAAATATTTGTTGAAAAAAGTGCATTAGCTTACAATAGCTGACTTTTACCTTAGGCTGTAATTAAAACCCATTTACTACAGTACAGCATACTGGCGCCAAGGTTATAATAGTTTTGCATTTTTCATTATTTTAAATTTTTATTTAGTTTTGACTTTTGTTTTTTTTTTACTTTTGGTCCTCTCCGGGAACCATCACCTTATCATGGTGGAGAGGTTTGGGTGCCCCTATGAACCTGAGGGCTGTGTTGTCTGGA
>JAODOY010027359.1:6177-23117 GCA_025399855.1 Forbesichthys papilliferus | reverse complement strand
GGCTAAATACACACGTAGACAAGACATGAGGACAGACCATAGGTGGACAACAATGAGGAACAGGTGCAGCACATCAGACATGATTAACCAGACACAGGTGGAATTATCGAGACTGGGAAACACTGGGCCGGGAGTGACGGGCAAACAGGCTCAATATACAAGGGAAACATGGAGTGACGAGACTATCACAGGACCGGGAACACGAAACATTACACACCCCATGCCCCATATGAATGATTCAGCCAATCAGTTATCACTAAGCATGTCTTCATTGTTTTATGTCTTTATTTACCCTATTTTGAATTGTTTTTATTTTTCATATTTTTAATGTTAGCTCTAAGCTGTTAGTGTTTTTATATTGATACTGTTATCAGCTTCTTTTACCATGTAAAGCATATTTGAGTACTTTTTAAGCGCTATATAAGTATAATTATTATTATTATTATTATTATCACTACCAGTGTGATGCCAGCCCTGTCTCAGTAGCCATGCACAGGGCACTTCAACTAGAACAGCTAAGCTGGACGCCACATTGCTGAGGAAGCAGTCTACTTAAGCCTAAATCCTTCCTACTAGTCCACAATCTGGCCAGGAGAAATACAGGAATGTGGCAACACAGGTCCTGTTGGTCTCAGAGCTTTGGCAAATCGAACTTAAACGCATGCACACACGCACGCACGCACACACACACGCACACGTCGCATTCACAAGCACACACGCATACATACACACAGCTGCACACAGCTGTTCAACCTTAATGAAACCTATTTACTCTAATATCTTCTTCCTGCAAGTTTTATGTTAGTGGTTTACGAGTGTCTCAATTGATGGTACGGTGTGCGTGCGTGCGTGTGTACGTGGCATGCGCGTGCGTACCTATGCTGTGCACGCGTGGATGCCTGTGCTTGTTCATGGTCCTTTTACCAAACTGCCTGTTGTTGCCACATTCCTTTTTTTTATCAAAGTGATGTTTTCATAATCCCCCCTAAAGTGTCCTTTCTGCTGAGCCTTATACGGTATACTGTTATGTAATACACCGTATGCATCCAGCCTCCTCATTGGTTTACAGTGAGCCACCCTTAGCTCACCAACCTCTCCTGTCGTCCGCAGTGACCCTCAGGAAGTATTTGGGGCGGAGGCCCCTACTGCTGCCGCTGCCGAGGCCACCTCTGCCCAAGGTGCCTCCTCTTCTCCTGGAGTAGCAGAGGCCGCTGACCCCCTGGAGGCTCCGGCAAGCCCCGTGGTGGTGGTGGTGGTGGAGGCCGACCGGGCCAGCCAGATGTCTGGCTCAGGCTGTGCAAGTCAGGCTTCCGTAGACGACGAGGACGATGTGCCAATCGCAGAAATCTACTGCGTAAGCCAAAGCCAGCTGGCGCGCGCACGCACGCACGCACGCACGCACGCACGCACGCACACACACACACACACACACATTCCATCCGGTCTCCGTCCATGCCTATTAGCCTAGAGAGGACACATTCCATACAATGTCAAAATTGATTTTCTGATGCAGTGATGTAAATAAAGTAGTAGATACGCCCCCGCTGTACACACTCCTCTATGCAAACCTATGCTGTGCTGAGCTTTTACCATGCTGTCCTACAGAGCGGTTGACGGGAGCACCACGGGCAGTGCACGCCGCGCAGAGTGCTGGTATGGAAGCCACGGCAGTGTGTTGTGCAGCGTGCCGCGTGGTTTGGTGTGCGTTTGCAGAGTGATCATGCATGTCCCTGTGTTGTTGAGCTAGTGCAAGGCTATTGTGGTAATACCTGACGGTAGGGGAAGTGGTTGTGTTCTGACTACACGCGTGTCCCTCCTAAGAACAACACGCCTGTCCTGATATGGCGTCGGGACTCGGCAGGTTGGAATTAGCCCAGCGACAGTCATGCATGAATGTATGAGTGTCAGATAGAGAGAGGCGGGGATAGAAGCCAGAGATCACAGTTACAAGAAGCTCAGCTCCCACCTGGCTCCGTTCAGCAGGGCTATCTCCTGTCAGGAATCAAACACCCTGTAAGGTGGCACGAGGGCTCCTAATGGAGCAGCAGGTTTAGACAGTCAGCTCCATCAGTTCTGCCACAGCCTCTGCCACCTGACCTGACCTGCCCCCCCCTCCATCCCTTGGCCTGCTCCCGCTACAAGGGAACCAACATGCCCTCTGGTCTAACCAGCACCAGTGGTGTGCAGCCACGGTCAGCATACTAACCATTCTCAGGGAAACAGCGAACAGAAGACACACACAGGCAATGTAAAAGACCCATGACCCAAACATTATAATATTTTGCTACCTTACTGTGTTCTCTGTGCGTGTTGAAAAAATATTCCCATACTCCAACAGAACCCTGGCTCCGTCAATAGGAACATAAACAAAGTGACGAACACCGCTCACACAACAAAGCCATAGTACTACGCTTCACAATGTGTTTCAATGGCGCTGCGAAGGGATATTGTTTTGATTTGAGCTTGACGTTCGAGAATGATTGCCCTGAATGATTGACCTTGACCCTGACAAAGAGACTCAACCTTAACACTGCATGTTCTGTTCCTGTAACGCATTGTATTTGGGCTTGCACACGACAAAGCTTTGATTGGCTCTATATCTGCATTATATCCTTTGTTAAGATGATTCAGTCGTGGCATTATATTGTTTATATGCATTCAAACATTATACTGTAGTTCCTTCCTCTCAAGTATGACTGGAAACCCAACAACTAATATTGACACAGATGTTGAATAGGTTCCTTAGAGCATTGGTCCTCAAAGCCTGGGGGTCTGCGAAATAATTAGTTATATGTGTAAAAAAAAAAACTTTTTTTTAAACTGCCTATCTGTCTATTGCGACGATTTGCGCCAATAAAAACAAAAATATCGTGTCCATTACCCACTTAAGCATTTGGCTAATAAAACCTCTTAACTTGATTGTGACACATTACGTCAATCTGTCATGAATCAATCACTTCACGCAGGTCACAACAAACTATTTAGCTGCTAGCTAGCTTGATATATTAACTATTATTGAAATGACTGCAAGCATCAGAAATACCTATGAAAATAAGATCAAATTAGCTAAATTGAGAAAATACGATTTTCAAATAGTTCCAATGGCATCTATGAATATATGGTAGGAAGCATCAAAGTCCTTAGTCTTATTTAATGTCTCTGAGCATTTGCTTAAAGGCAGGGTCAGTCATTCTTTCTAACTTCAAGCTCAAATCAAAACAGTATCGCTCTGCGGTCCTCCGTAATAATTAGATACTTCTACACAGCCCTGGCTCCGTAAATAGTAACGTAAGCAAATTGGCGAACACCGCTCTTATCAACAAAGCCGTAGCACTACGCTTTGCTTCACAATGCATTTTAAAGTGTGATGCGGCCCTGCGGAGGGCTGCGGAGCGATGCTGTTTTAATTTGTGCTCAAAGTTAGCAAAAATTACAATTATGAGGGGGTCCTTGGGAATTGTTCTTCCCTGTAAGGGGTCCCTAGCCCAAAAAAGTAAAAGAACCCCTGCCTTAGAGGAACTACTGGATCACCTTTGTGTTTTATGTCTGGTCCATAGAAGCCTGTAAAACTGTAGCCACATTTTGTGGGTCTGTTACTGTATCTTATTAATAAACAAATGTTAGGTGACCTGCAGTGACCTTGCAGACCAACTGTACACATTGGTTTTGAACTGGAGGAAGTGGTCCTATTGATCTTGTTGAAATGAATGTGATTTAGAACTGCGGGGTTCTCATTACGGGAGCGCTGTACTTGAGATATCACAGCCGTCCCCGAGGGAACAGCTGTCAGTTTGGGAGCGTGTGCCCAGGCTGGTGCAGGTGCAGCACTCTCCAGTCTGGCTAGTGTCTGAATTATTCAGCCGCCATCATCCATCTGCACATTCACGGTTCATGCCTTCTCCTCCTTTCCTCTGTCTTCAAGCACTCACTCTCTCTATTTGTTATAGGATTGCCCTCGCTTGTTCTCCTGTCAATTCACGGTTTCCACCGCTAATATACTGGCCCTGTCGCCTTCTCTAAATGGCTCCCTGCGGTTGATCTCAAGTCATTACAGAGACGGTCCCGTTGGACGCGAGGAGGGTGGCCGAGAAGCGTGGGTGATAGATGGCACAGTTGTGACTCTACTGCCTTCACCCATTAGTCCACACTGTCCCCGTTGGTTTACGCACAGAGCAGTACACCTTCTCCATTTTCACCTTTGCGTGTTCTACGTGTTTCTCATTATGTCTTTTTTCTCTTCTCCCTTCTCCCCCATTCACACGGCAGTTACGACTGTCTTTTTCTCATCCATCCACACTGTTATTTATATAGTTCTATGGTCCACACCTACCTCTGCATCTGTCCCTGTCAGTTTCCAGACTGGGGGAACCTGGGTGGCCTCTCCTTTCCGACAGAAGAGGAAAGACCCCAGTGTTAGTTATGGCTGCTTTGCTGTAGACAAGGTGTATTGTTGGGTGCTTGTTAAAGGTAAAGGTATAGTCAGCTATATCAAGCTAATTGTAAGCTAATACACCAAATATGTCCTCACATTTCCCTAGCTTAGCGTTCTCTGTGCGTTCTGAAAAATGAATCCGGAATTTCTACACAGCGAACACCGCTCAACAACGTCCCTTCGCTTCACAGGGCGTTTCAATGTGTGGGGCAGCACTGCGGACGGATATCGTTTAGATTAGAGATCAAAGTCAACAAGCATTCTTGAGAATAACTAACCCTGCCTTTAAGGCCTAGGCCCTAGGAGAAGCTCACGTACTCCTGTGATACAGGAGGCTAGGTCTTGTTCTGAAACATAACAGGATAATGTTGTTCTCAGCCATATTGGGTCTGCAGTGTGCAGGTTGTTTGTGGCTATGCTACATGCTGTATAGGTTGTCTGTTAGGCTGTTTATTCACTGCCTCTCTCTGTTGTGGAGAGAACGTAGGCGGTCGCGTGCAAAACAAACAACAACAACAAAAAAAGTGTTAAATTAGATTTACAACTTCCTTTGCACTTGCTTACATCAGGCTGTGACTGTTCTTCCACCTGAGACATTATCTTGTGTTAGATTCACAGCACTTGAGGTGTGTCTGTGCATGTGTGTGGGTGCGTGGCTGCGTGGGTGTGTGTGTGTGTGTGTGTGTCTATGACGTCAAACCTCAGTGCCACCCCCTTCTTCGGCATTACCAACACACAGTGCTGCAGCCACCTCCATCTCTTAAAGGGACGGTGCTGCACCAAGGGAATTTGCTGGAAGCTGGAAATAGAGGGCATAACTGCATTGAAACACAATGCATTTGCTTCATCAACCACATACAGTGAAGGGCACTTCTCTCTGTTGGAGTGAATGTGCCCCTGGGCAGGTGCATTGCTTTGGCTCTCTGTCTTTGGCAACCCCCAGCATTGTGGCCGCCCCCCCACCCCACCCCCCACCCCCCTACAGCCATCACCTCCTCCTTGTCTGCTATCCCCTCTCCTAACTGATGCATCCCTCGCTCTCTGGTTACTCTACTTTCTAGGAGCTAGTCCTAGAAAGTAGGCAGCACACAAATGGATTCCGGCATGCGATTCAATGCAATCTCAATTCGATGTAACTGAATATTTAGAAGTGTGTGTGTGCTAATTTCTTATCCGGTCCTGATAGTTTTATTAGGACTAGTCTGTAGTCTGGTCTTTCCACTGCTACCAGTGAAACCATGTACATCTTTTTGAACACACTTCTGTCAAGTCTCACTCCTTCTAGTGTGTTTCAGCAGCGTTTTCTCCCTATATGCATCTCTAACATTCATTTCCTGTTCTGTCTTTTCTTCTCCTGTGCTCTTTTGTTTGTTTATCCTGCCTGCCCCTGCCGCTTCTGTATGCCGCGCATCTTTCCTCTGTTCCTTTGGCTCCCTCTGCTGTGGTTGGTGTGTAATAGCAGCCTCCAGAGGACAGGACCTGGGTGTACTCTCCACTACACTATGGCTCAGAGAATGGGGAAAGTGAGACAGTAAGTGGAAACATCTGACTAAACTGTACAGTCAGTCCCAAAACCGTGTTCATTATTCTTTAACGGTCTCAAATTATAAGAAATATTAAAAGGCTAATCAACTCTATGAGGGAAGCTTCTTTTATATTCAACACAATGGTGATCTGAGTGGGCTGACATGTCCGTGACTGCTCCAACACAGGGTTCATTTTCTGTATCTGTACATAGACAGTGTTCAGTAGACAGGTGGGTATCTATGATCACTGACTACCTGCAAGGATCGCCCTGCCCACTATCAGCCATTCACACTTCCATGGTGTCCTCAGCATGAGTTTACGGGGTTTGCCTCCGTCTATGTGCCTGCATGAGGCCTCTGTACCTGTCTGCATGTTATTACCACAGCCAGACTTGGATCACAGTGCTGACTGTGTCTTTATGCTATACTATAGCAGACTTACTTTCACAGCACAATATTTCACTCATGTTTCAGTGATATGACTAGGCATGACTGCTGTTCTTCATTTCTGCTTCACCCCTTACCCCCTTTAACAGTAAACCTCCCTTTCTGCCATAGAAAGGTGGAGGGGACCTCGGTGAAGAGGACCTATCTGATGTCCAAATGGAGGCAGCAGGATTTCTGTCCAAACCGGAATCTTACACATGAATAGAAAATCTTAAGAAAGTCCTGTTAAATACAGGCTGACTACTGGAAGGGAACACACTTACTACATTCCCACCTTCAACACCCAACTGAAAAAGAGAAAAAAATATTCCAATATATTGAACATTGACTAGGCCACATTGTATTGTGTGTTCCACACATATGACTATTTTCCTGTATGTCCAATAAAACAAAAATACACGCAGACATATATCTGCCACCATTACATTCCTAATAGAATAGGATTAGTAATCAGAACAATTGTGATTCATTTCTACATCTTTGTTGGATTTATCTTTTTATTACTTTTTTTAATTTACATTTGCAGCAATTTTACTACTGTCAACATCTATTTATTTGGTTTGTTTCTATTATTTTATTATTATGATTATGCTGAAACATTTGTTTCTTCTGTCATCAGAAGAATGTGAATTAGTGCTTTTTATCAGTTTATTTAATTAAATATCTTGTAGAACTGTATCAGGATTTTTTGGTTTGTATTGTGTCATTGTATTTGTTTAATTTGATTTATTTGCCATATACTCTTGAAACACCCAGCGCCTGTCCAAAAAGAGTGCATCAATCACAACACTATTAAACTAGACATTGTCAATCATACTAATCTTCACATCATTGCAATGTGTTCCATGCTATCCTGCTTTTGAACAGGTGCAAAAAAGGATTTTCCAAGTATGCCGGTTTTGTTTTGTGGCAAAATGTCAACATAAAATTGCATTTGCCACATGTGGTCATCTTAAAACCCTTCCAATAAGAAATAAATGAAATTATCAACAGTCAAGTGTTCATAGGTTAAATTTATATTTTCGGTCAATATTGTCAGTATTGTTAGTATATTTGAATGAGCACATTACATGGCAGAGTTGATTTGGTGAGACACAAGGCAGTTTGTTAATCTGTTGAAAGTTGTTTGCACTTGAGTTGAGGACCTGAAATTAAATTAGTCATAGAGGCCAAATAATAAAAAATTATACAACATTTAGATAAGAATTGTTTTCACAAAGGATGATTCTTTAATAGCACTTTATTTTATGATTATCAAATGTGAAACGGTGAAGTCAGTCACAATCATAATAGAATTCGTGTTTATTGTAGTCTGTGGCAGACTCAGAATATAAATTCAGAAAGTTTTTATTCCTCTGGTCTGTGTATGTAAGGGAAAACATGCTATGTCAGACATGTATTCTCATGATGTGCAGTGGCCAGTTCTAATCAGTTTGCTGTTGCTCATCACACAGAGACCATAGCAGCAATATGTTGTACAGTCTAGCATTTGAGTTTATTTTGCCTTAAGAAAAAAAAGAAAGAAATATAATTGTTTTTCACTAGTGCTGTTATCATTTATAATTTGAATGGTAGTGCTCCTGAGAATGTGTACATAGAATTATAAATACATATATAAAGATATATAAATATATTTTCCATTTGAATTGGAGAATATTATTTTTATTTGTTTTTATTTTTTGCGGATTGCAAGAAATTATTACGATCTACATGTTTTACTGTATCAAATATGCTTTAATGTGTTTATTGACATGTAGCCCTGTTTGGAACTTGCACTTTCCACTGCTAGCACCCGCACAGTGGATCCTGCCAGTCCCACAGGGGGCTTCTTGAGATGCAGCTATAAATCACAGCTGTTTCTTTGTAACATTTTCAAAGCTGAAAGATATGTTGAGTTAATTTTTCATTCAAATCAATAAGGGTTCTTCCGACTGTTCAGCTGTGCTGTGTATGTGTTTTCGAATTGCTGTGTGCCCTCATCCTAGGGAGAGTCTTGAACAGAGACATAGCATGATTTAAAAATGAATATGCATATCGGAAATGTGTATTTATATAGATCTGTGTATATTCATCTATTTATACATGGGGATAAATAGATGGCTGTATGTGTGTGTTTGGACTTGATCAGAATGAATACAAAATAAAGAAGTTATGTCTATGAATTGTTGACAGTTTGCTGTGATTTTATTATACTATACATTGTTCTATAAAGCCCATGTTAAAATGTGACTTTTTTCTTATACAAGTGTGACAACCAACCTTATGGGGTTTTGTCAACATGTTTTTTTTTTTGTTCAAAACATGCTGTAGGAATTAAATTAGCCTATAAATTAGTTTTTTTTTTTTATTTTGGCAAATAATTTATCCTGGTTACAGGACTATGGCTTCCTTTCACAGTAGGATTATTATATGTAAAATAATTAAATGGAATCAATTAGCAACCCCCACACCACCACCACATAGGTGTGATGTACTGTTAGTCTGTCGTGTAAAAATGAATGGAGGCTGATTCAGGGGACTGTTGGTTTTGCATGCTTCGCAAAATGTACACATATGCTAGTTTAGAGTGGTCTGTTTAACACATTTTCCATATTACGTCTTTACATACTTCTGTGGCTTACTTGTGATATACGTCCCCACGCAGGTGGTGTATTACACATTTTGTTGACGAAAACACAAAGAGGAATACATATTGTATTGATCAGTATTAGAGCTGTACGTGATTCGACAATCTTACTGTCAGTCAATGTAAATATGATTCCCATTGGTACAAACTGTTCCTCTCAGCTCACGTGCCGTTGTCTTCCTGAAGCGCTTATTCTGGCCGGTGAGCTGTATATCGGAGAGTTGGGATTCGTTATTTGTGGTCAAGTATTTTAACGTAGAGACGTTATCTTCTAAAATGGGAACCCGAGATGACGAATACGATTATTTGTTTAAAGGTAAGTTACAGTTTCAGCTTTCAGGGACAGTCAGTACCGTACTGGTACTGTATTGAGGAAGTTAGCTCGACTGGTGGCTAACGTTGACGCATGCGCATCCTACTGTAAACTTGAACGCTGTGTTCTGTAATTTGCTAAAGAGCTAGCTAACTATCATAAACAATGCGTGAGAAAAGTGTACACATCTTCCACAGAAAAACAGTTTACTTTTGCAGTTGAATACAGTATTGTGTACAGACTATATAGTAATAATACAGTAACAGTATAGCAATTAAATGGAGTAGCCCAAGCACATTTACTGTAATTGAAATAATGTAGTTCTATGTAGATACTGTAACGCCTAGACAAACTATATTCAGCAAGTTCAACTCGTTTAGGTACGGTTCAGTAAAAAGCAGGGCAAAATCTCATCTGCTGATTTCTATTGAATTTGCTATTGCTGTAGCCTAAAGTTCATGACAACATATTACAATGATAATTGCGAACCTCACAGGCTATTCATGTGAGTCGATGTGACCCATAGTCTTTACATTTTATGTAGCCTGGTAAATCCGATTTTTGCATTAGTTAAGACATATGCATGCAATGCTCCACCACGCACGCATTCCTTGTCATTTGTACCTGGAGAGTTGTATTCAGCATCCTTCCACTTTACTAGTTATTTTTATGGAAACATGTATTGAGTCATATGTACAGTATAAACGTCTTTGGAAAGTACCTAAAGCCCAGTCATCACTACCATGTATCTTTTCCAGTGCCTTCCCATAGGCTGAAAAAGCTTTCATGTTTGTTTCTATGTTATGTGTTTTGGCTCTATAGTTGTACTAATAGGAGACTCTGGAGTGGGGAAGAGTAACCTCCTGTCCCGTTTCACAAGGAATGAGTTCAACCTGGAGAGTAAGAGCACCATTGGGGTGGAGTTTGCCACCCGCAGCATCCAGGTGGACAGCAAGACCATTAAGGCCCAGATCTGGGACACAGCCGGACAGGAGCGCTACAGAGCGATCACATCAGCGTGAGTGTGATTCCTCTATGATGTGTGCCAGCTAGTCTGTATTTGTGTATCTACTGGATATGGTGGAGTCAACCTGCTAAGTCTGTATTCACTGGACAGGTACTACCGTGGAGCAGTAGGGGCCCTCCTAGTTTATGACATTGCCAAGCACCTGACCTATGAGAATGTAGAGCGCTGGCTGAAGGAGCTAAGGGACCATGCTGACAACAATATCGTGATCATGCTGGTGGGGAACAAGAGTGACCTGCGACACCTCAGGGCTGTGCCCACCGATGAAGCTCGAGCCTTCGCAGGTAACCAATCGCCCTCTTCCATTGGGGAGACAGCACGGTACTTGTTTGAAATGTAGGCTTCTGATCGTTTAATATTGTTCTTCTATTTTTCCTCCCAGAAAAAAACACTGTCTCTTTTATTGAAACGTCTGCCTTGGACTCCACTAATGTAGAAGAAGCTTTCAAGAATATTCTAACAGGTAAATTGAATTGGCAGAATTGCTACTGTCTGTAGGGGTGTCTCTGGCTAATGTTGAGGGAGGTAACACATAACTGTAATGAGATTATTTTCCTAATAGTATATTGTATTTGATATTTTTTTACAATTACTGTTGTCATCACAATTCACTTACATTCAGTGCATGCAAGGATTTTGTTATGATTCTTAACTTTTTTGTTGCTGAGTACTTTTTTGTAATTGTAATTGCATTGTAATTACGTGCATGTGAGCAGGCCGCTGCATATGGTTGCTACACTGCAGAAGATTTCACACTATGAAGAATAGCAAGAGTTTAAGAATGAGCGATAAGAGTGGATGTATATGAAGTTCACTTCACCACAAGGTGCTTCATACAACCGCTTCAGGATCATAAATGTGTTTTATCTATAAAATGTTTAAAATGCCACTTTGGGTGCAGCTTTCTCTGCATTGTGCAGAAACTACATTGAGAAATGATTTGCCACAACCCTGGGCACATTTCATTAATAATCGCTGGTGTTACACTCTTTAAATGGCTAACTACAGTGAATCATCAATGTGGAGTAGGTTTGGCTTAGTGTAAATGCATCATAATTTGGGCTACTCAGTGTACATTTATATCAAGGCATTATTGTTTACTCAAGCAGTTTAACAGTTACCTCCTTGCTTGACTATATAACCCATCCATAATTAGATATTTATTAGGTTCTAATTTCACATAGGGCTCCGTTGCCTTATGTGATTTGCCCAAGACCAGTGATAGTGTTATGTTAAATTTTCCCAAACACACATAGTTTATGTTCTATTGATTATTCTCACTGAGATATCCTGCTTTGAGGGATTATGTATAAGGCAGTAATGAGTTATTGTTTACTATTCTCATGCAGTATTTGGAAAAGTAATGTAATTTCAATTTAGACCAAATAATATGTCAAGTCATTGGTCACGTACTGCCAGCTGTCAAGTTAATCATTAAGTTAATCACCACTCTCAGTCTTAAAGCAATGAACTTCCTCTGTATCACTTAACAGCATGCAGGTTCTACTTGTGATGAGCAATGATCGCCTTTTACTAGCTAGAACCAATGTATCACACATTTGTTGTTGATTTCATTGTTGGTCTTACATTAGAAACGTCAAATGCATTGTGTGGTTAAATACTGCATGGTGCCACTGGAGGAGAGTAGTTAATTTCAATGACTTATTTACTGTACATCTACGAGGTGGTGGTGTTGGAGAATAAACACTGTATGTTCCAAGGAAGACATTCGTCTCATGCTTCTGTTGATGTCAGAGAGCAGCTCCTTTAATCTGATGATATACTAACATAATGCCATTATGCCATTATTTATTTGGAGTAGCCAAGCATTCTATATTACCCGAACCTGCCCCATATTACTCGAATGGAATTATTCTTTATTTAATAACCACTTTTTCATGCTACTGCTGAGAATCTGATTTTGACTGAGAAATGGGATGTCCTCAAATCACCCCTACTTGAGACTATACTATGTTCTATAACTATAACTTACATGTTGTTATTTATCTCCAACAGAAATCCATCGTATTGTTTCACAGAAGCAGATAGCAGACAGATCTGGACATGATGAGTCTCCAGGCAACAATGTAGTGGACATCAGTGTTCCACCCACCACTGATGGGCAAAGGGGCAACAAACTCCAATGCTGCCAAAACCTGTAACACTCCCATCCCTGTTTTACCACCCTTTATAAACCCATTCTATTCAACTGTGCTTTACTTTGACTGATTTGCTGCTACTGTCTGTGTGTGGTTTTTGATTGTAGGACTCTTCTAATTGACATTCCTCTTTTTGCCTTGCTTTTCTTTACTCTGTTTCCTAATGTCAGAAGAATGTACTGTATTTTTAAATGTAACTAGCGGCCTCATAATAGCCAGCAGATGGAGGCAGTATAGAATGCTAAGCTATCGTGGGGATGTTGTTAGGATAGTACCATATACAACACATGATCATGTGACCCACTCCTGTTGAAGGAATGGTGAAGATCAGCAACTGTGCTCTAAATCAGTTACATTTCCTATTGCTGTTTTCTCGTTAGCTACAACAATGCTAGATTTGATGGTGTTCCACATGGGATACAGATGTGATTACTGGTTTACTGTGTTCTGCATATGATGCAAAAGGGCTAAAGGGAAGGATACAGACTCTGGTCGATTTTAGAGAACTGATTCACAGCCTTGGTAGGGCTTCCAGTTACCTCTTTGCTTTTGTTCTCTGACCCATAATTTAGAGAGCCTTACTTGTAGTGTATTGACTGACTTTATACAAAAATGTGTGGAATAAATATATATGTATTTTTAATGTCAAAGTGATACCAGAAATACCAAAAAAGGGTTTTTTCCAGACCACTTGGATAGCATTTCAATACAAAATGTTTCTAAGATACTAGCAACAATATTGATATTAGAGTGTAACTGCACCCCATTGTGTTTATATTTTTCACACACTAAATAAGACTGCACTGTGATGAGACTTAGTGACAAATTACTGTTTTTATAAAAATGTTAATTTTCAACGTCTGAAAATGGCTCCACACGTTATATCCGTTAAAATTGCCTTAAGACTTGTCAGGTTTACAACACTAGTGTCAGTGCACTTGTCCTTCATTCAGGATAGTGGGAATTTGCTACACGGTCAATAAACACGAATGCCAGTGGACATCAGGTTACAAAACGGAGGAGTTGGGCTGTCTACATAGGTTGTGGGTTGAACAGCGTTCACATTGGCTAACAACAACAAAGCGATTGTCTTTTACTGCTGTAGATTGTTGTTAGCAGTACGTTTGCACAAGATGATGGTAGAACCTCTGGCAGAGTCAGCTATATTGCTCTCACTCTCAAATCAATTTATCTGAGAGATTAAAGTCCGGAAACACTTTTCTCATTAGCATAATGTGCATTTCAGATCAGAATGAGACTGCATACATTTAAGATGAAAATATGTAATAAAGGACACATTTTAGTACTAAATAGTAATGAACCATATATACAAATAGTTATAAATCTCCCAAGCAAATATGCAGCTGCACTTCCTGAGCAGCCCTCGCCATATGCCCATTAAGCGCAGCAAAAATCTTTGAAAGTAGCTCTTGAGGAAACGTGTCTTCAGTGAAAAGGGTAATTGAACGTTTAGAACTTTCAAACTTTAAGTCTGCTCGATCGTGCGCACGGGGAGGCCCTATTAACATCAATTGATTTTGAAGATCTTCAAAATCAATTGATGTTAATAGGGCCCCCTGTCAACCCCTCCCCTCACTCAGCTCCTGGACTACTTTTTAGCAAGTTCTGCAGGGGTGGAATCAGGCTCAGATCTGGGGTTCATAGGTGCAGTTACACTGGTATGCTATGTAATTGTTGATGTGTGATCTGAACAAAGCTATTTGTTTAGTTCATCTATGGCCATTGCTTTTTCTGTCTGCCTACCTCAAAAGGCAAATAAAGCATTTTTTGCACTCATGTCCATTTATTTCAATGGGCCAAATCACCTAATGACAATTTCTCTTTTATCTAATCAATGTAGATAGTTGTTGCATAAAATGCGTAAGAAACACTAGCATTGGTGGTTATTGCTTTCAAACCAACAAGGCATGCCTACCATCCTTTTTGTGTTTTCTCTTATTTCATATCTAATATATGTCCAAGAGATGAAAAAAGCGTAATCTTTACAATAAATGTTTTTACCAACGTTTTTTGAAAAACAAGAATACGTTTATGGTCGTGCTTTATCTATTTAGAAATGCCAATGATTCATAAGGCAAAACCTGTGAAGATGTTATTGATCATAAATGTAAATCATTAGTCCCCCTCTTTAGATCATTCTCATGTGAAACGTGTCAGATGTAGCCTATTTGAGAACATGCATCCCATCTGTAAATACTGTAGGCCTATACCTAAAACTAAATTAAAATGATTGAACTAATTGTGTGTATCTATAATTATAGAATTAGGCGTATATGTTTTCTATTTTTGAAATGTATATATTATCTGTTCCTCCCTGTCTGCCCATTCATACTTGAGACACACAGCCAACCAGCAGCTGCTAGAAGGAAAAGCGGAACTGAAACCTGGTTGTACGGCTATGGTTGTCAACTGAGAGCAGGCTAGCCTATTTGTTGTATGCTAATAAAGGGGTTTAAAGTGGGAGGAGGTCTAGCTCGGATCAATGATGTTCTTTCAGACAGACCCAGGATTTAATACAATGAAAAAGAAACAAACGGGGTGAGTGACAAATGGTCATACTAGGCAGTCAGCTAGCATACCGTACTAGCTTATTTTGGCTAGTGGCTGGCTAATTCATAGGGCTAACTACACAGCTGTGTGAAGCATAATGCTGGGTTTAAATTATAGTATAATTTCGAGAACCCCTGGCATATAGACATCACGTTAACGTAGCTAATACCATTATTGTTTTTTTGTGTGTGACAATAATTATACAAGAATATTCGTGGTGTTTTAGCTAATGCATTGTACAGTAAGCTATTTCAAGTACTGTAGGGCTAACAGCTGGCTTAGTACAGTAAAGTCAATGTAATCAACCACGGCATCTGTTTCTCAGATGTTTTCTTTAGATCTTATTTATTACTGTACAACATAATGTTATAGTGTTGCCATCACCTTCAAAAGTGAAGTTTCGTTTATCTTGATATATAAGATACATTTAAACACGTAAGGCTTATTAAAGACACATTTAAGAATCAGATCATGCAAAACGTTATTTAAGACCATACATTTCTTGGAGGTCAGTAATGCCATGTTTCTGCTAAAGCCACAATTGGTATTTAATCCCTATTTCTTGCAGTTGGGCCTAACCATTCCACCTGAGGGATAGCAGATTGTTCTTTCTGCTCCCTATTTATCCCCAACACTCCACCATAGCCACATTGGATGGTGTAACCATGACGACAGGGGAGTGTTGCCACCTACCTGGATCACTATGTGATTGTGCTGGCAATGAGGCGCTTTCAAAAAGTGTGGAGGAAATGAGCAATGATGGATGCCAGGCCCAGTTTGTCACCCAGGTTACAGCCAAAGATGGACACTTGCTGTCCACCGTCCTGAAACCCTTGGGCACACAAAGGTAAGGCCTACAATGATCTTGAGTTAACAGATTTCTGTTATTCAAGGTTCCTCTGAGGAGTTTCCCAATGAGTCTTAATGCTTTTGTGATGTATCTGAAAATAGTGCAATCTAGGATAAAGTTGACCGTTTTATTACAACCCAGTTTATGGAATAGAGACTGAAAAATTATGTATATATTGCTTGCACATTTTCACAAAGTGTTCCAACTAAACTGCTGCTACATCTCTCATTTGTTTATTTTTTCACATCAGCCGAGAGTTGATGTAGGTCTTTTCAATGAGATCCAAGGGAAATGCAGTCTTAAAACTGAGTAGTAGTAGTAGAGCCTTTTCAAAATAAATAATTTGATTAAAGATAAACCTGTGCCTGTTTTTCCAGAGAAAGATGACATAAATGAACAACAATCAGTTGTAGTTTCCCACGCTCTTTCATGTGGCTGAAGGTGCTTCTGTTTCTCAGTGATGGTCCAATATGTCGCATCTGCCATGAGGGAGGCAACGCCGAGGGTCTCCTGTCCCCGTGTGACTGCACAGGCACCCTCGGCACGGTGCACAAGAGCTGCTTGGAGAAATGGCTGTCCTCCTCCAACACCAGCTACTGTGAGCTGTGCCACACTGAGTTTACTATTGAGCGTTGTCCCAGGCCCCTCGCAGAGGTAACAAAGGTCAATGATGTTTGCCTTGTCCGTACTTTGTCTTTGCTTGCCTTCTATTCAACGCGCTTGTGTGAGCGGACATGTCAGAACTGAGTAAATGATCAAGAGAATGTTTTCTGTGATCTGGAGATTTTATGTCTGTTGTTTTACTCAAGCCACTTCAATCAGCTTCTCTTTCCACTTGCTTGAATATTTTAAGACCAAACAAAAATTGTAGCCTAATGTGTCTTTTACATAAAGAGACTTCCTCTCTCCCAACTCTCTCTCCTGTCTGTATACTGTACCTCCGAACTCTTTCTCTCTCTCTCTCTCTCCTGTCTGTATACTGTACCTCC